>JANIHY010000209.1:1948180-1973019 GCA_027479065.1 Erythroxylum brevipes
CCATTAACCCTAAATTATAAACCCTAATCAGACTATAGGAAATTGCAATTTCTCAATTAACAACCTATGCAAAACCCTAATTAGATCTAAAATTGTCCAATAAACTATCGGGAACCTATGTGAGATCTCTTTTCACACAGTTACCGATTTGATTAATTTCTCATTCTTATTAAATCACCTAACTCTTGTTAGCCCAATTTAATAATTTTTCTTTCAATTCACCCTCTCAATTTATTACTGACTTATGCAATCACAAAAATCAATCATAATAAACCCAATAAACATAAAAATAATCAGATTTCATTAAATCAAAGATAAAAACCTAAAGGTAAGTTTAGAACATCTAAACTTTCACAAATGCTATCATCAAACTGGTATTCCCAATTCTATACACTAATAAAATAGAAAATAACAAAAAAATACGATCTTAGATGGAGATAAGAGGCAGCGATGTCAAAAACTGTACGTCAATGTCAGTTTCTTCTCCACTTCTCTCTTCCTTCTTCTCTTTCTCAATCTTTTAACAATTCTCTCTAGGGTTTGTCTCTAAAAGTGGCTGATGCAAAAAGCTCTTCATCTTCTTCGTCTTATTCTTTATATACCTTTTGTATTTTGGGCAGCCTTAGGGATTTTTTGGGGTCCAAAAGGTCCAAAAACTTCCTTAAAACTTGACATTTTTAGTGTCTATGTGACTGCTCGATGTAGGCCACGATTGCATCCAAGCCTTTTGTCACGATCTTGACAAGCTGGCCATGATCGTGGGTTGTGTCCTGAACTTCTGTCACAATTGTGGCTAGAGTTTCTCTGAAACTTCTCTGTTCTTTGATGTTGATCCTGAAATAGTAATAAATACATCAAGCTACCTAAAAAACATAATAATTAAGCCTAAAGACTTTTACTAACCCATAAAAACACGTATTGTATTAACTAACTAACACAATTCTAACCTAAACACATACGAAGCCGGAGAACAAAACAAGCGTGAAGAAAATCTGAAGTCTGTCGATCCTGAGTATTTATAGAAGATCGGTCGAACGGACGTTCCAACCAACGTTTGACACATGGAGAAAATCCGAGCCGAACTCAGACACATGGCAAAATCTGAGCTGAGGTGAATTAGGGTTATTAGAAATCTGAAACGACGCAGCAATTAAAAGGACGCACCTAACAGCTGCACAGCAGTCAAAAGGACGTACGTGACAGTCTGTCAGAGGGCGCAAACCGTCAGTAATGATTACACCTAGTTTTTCATTTAAGCCTCGACGTCCAATCGATCGGCCCTACCACTACACTCACCTGATTGACCTCATCGTTGCACTCGGTCGACCTGCCATATCGCTATAGCCGATCGATCGGTTCTGTCATTACCCTCGATCGGTCTGCCTTGTCATTACATCTGATCGGTCGATCACATCATGATAATCGATCGATCACGCCCATTACGAGCTGCCTTGGAGACACGCTATATGATCCTTATGTACTCCTTCGACCCTTCTCTTGGGTCAGAATCGAGGAGTAGGGGGCTTATAGTTAGGTCGGCTGTGCTAGGCCCAGGCCCAGGTCCACGCGTCCACGGCCCATTCGCAGGTGGAAACCTCCCATGCATACGTAAAGACCTAAACCTAGCATCTATTCCATATATAAGGTACAACTTTTCCATGATATAGATACGACATTAGAACCCTGACATTCTTTGTTTATAGCCACCAAAACCCTCACCAAAAGACTAACTTGAGCGTCAAAGGGGCCTGCCGGTTATAAACCCCTGACGTGCCTTGTGCTGTTTTGCAGGTATTCTCTTGCTAAAGACAACCAATCTCATGGATCCAAACAGTAGCGTCCTGCCTCACCAGAATCAGACAGAACCAGATAGTATGATTAAAAATTAATTTATTATTCGTTAAAGTGCCCAAATTAATTTTTTGAATGTATAGTCATATAATTTATGTCTATTATGAAATGCCATTATGAAAATTTTATTAGTTAATAGAAATTAAGAACTTTACTCAAACGTAAATCAATATTCTATAACTAATAAATACAAATATACTCCTATTACATATATACAGTTATCCAAAGATGCCATATGTATTTGATGAAGTTTACTTAATTTTGTTATAAGGCAAGGGCAAAGTCTAACAGGCTATGTTTGAAATTTATACGAATGGTGATTACTAACAACATTAAGTCTACTCTTCGTAGCGCTGCAAATCAAAAGGCTATAGATTTTCTTAAGCATGTGGAAGATAAGTTTTGTTATATCGATAAGGCACTTGCAGGATACTTATGGTTGAACTCACGACCATGAAGTTTGATGGGTCCAAAAGTATGCAGCAACATGTCCTTGATATGATTAATATCGCAATAAGACTTAAAAAACAAAATATGGTTGTGGAAGATTCCTTTTTAGTGCAGTTTATTATGAATTCATTTCCTATTGAATATGAACCATTCCACATCAATTATAACACATTAAATGATAAGTGGAATATTGATAAATTGTCTAGTAAGCTTATTCAAGAGAAAGCGAGGTTAAAGAAACAAAGAACTCATTCTATCAACCTAATGGGTCAAGGAGCTAGAAAGAAACTCAAACCAAAGACTAAAAATTTTAAGAAGAAAGGAACTATGAAAGTTCCATAGGTTGCTAACAGTGAAAGGAAGGGACAAAAGTTAGATAAATGTCATTTCTGCATGACAGAAGGACATTATCAAAAAGAAGGGACAAAAGTTAGATAAATGTCACTTCTGCATGACAGAAGGACATTATCAAAAAGATTGCTTAAAACGTAAGGCCTGACTCAAAAAAAAGATATACATTATGTTTTTGTATGTTTTGAATCAAAATTATCGGAAGTTTCTTTCAATATTCGGTGGTTTGATTCTGATGCCATGTCTTTGATATGACTAATATCTCAGCAAGACTTAAGATACTGGGTATGACTATGAAAGACTCCTTCTTAGTGCAATAAGTCTAGAGAGATAAAGAGAAAATGAAAGTAAAAGTAAAAGTGAACTAAGAACTGAATATATAGGTGGTTAAAAGGGTAAAAAGATAAAAATCCAACTTTAAAAATGCATCCTCCCTTTCTGCCAATTCGCAGGCCATGATCATGCCTGCGGTTTTCCACCAACATTACGTCAATCGCAAGCCACGATTGTGGCCTGCTAGGCCACGGTCGTGGCCGACGGCTGTCATATAACACCATTATCCTTCTTTGTTCTTTTCACTATTTTTCTCAAATTCACTTCCTTTTTTTTTTTGACCCCTTCTCCCTTTATCCACATTATTCCTAATTCTTATTTGTTCTCAATTTTATTTGAAAACAAAACAAAAAAAATAAACCTAACTATGGAATTCAAACGTTCTAAGGAAACAATTTAAGAACTACTTTTCTAGAAGTTGCTTTCCATGCAGCGCTTCTTTTAACATCGGTAGCTCGATGCTCTTTTAAGCTAATGGTGGTTTGAATCCAAGTCATAATGGTAGCGTAGTCATTAATCACAAAGTTTGCACTTGAGCTACCGTGCTACAGGTCCCACCTTCCTTGCAATTTTCCTTTCCTTGCCTTCTTTTTTGTGAGCGCTTCTTCCTAAAAGCATTCCCAGGATCCTCGATATTTTCCCATTCTCCTCGAGGTTTAAGTTCCCTGCAATCCACTGGAGGTGAAGAAGATCAGTACTCTCTTCTAGCCACCTTGAAGTTCAATTTCTCATTTCCTATTCTCAGAAATAATTCGCCCCTATTGACATCAATAATTGGCTTCTTGAACCGTATTTCTACACGTTACAACGAGTTGGTAACTTTTTCTTTCATACTTAACTGTTCTGATGGTGATCTCTTATCGTGTATTTGTAGAGTAGACTTCATACTTCTTGATCAATAATTCATTCTGTCATTGTCATTTAGCATCAGAAATTTCTGTGATACTAAGTGATCACTTTAGTTGACTGAATTTGTAAATAATGAATGAAAATTAAATATATTAAAGGATACTAAAATCTCTCTTGTAATATTTTCTAACGTGATGAATAATGATGTTTAAAAATTTATCGATTGATTAATAAATTGATCGATTTTTAACAACAAAAATTGTTAAAATAAATCGAACTGAAAAGTTAAAAACTGAACTGAAAAATTGGACGGTTCAAAGTTTTTATGATTTAATCGATCAAATCGGTTGAATTTTTTAATCATCATTAGTAATAGATAAAATAGAAAATTACAAAAATGGAACAAATTTTAAATAATCCTAGATTTTTATTTATAAGAGAGCGTAGGTATAATCTCAAAATCAAATATCGAGAGTAAGAAATAAGATATATTATTATAATATTATCAAGATATTCTTGATTTTTAACATAATATTATTATCAAAATCACTTATTACAATATTTTACCGTCCTTGGTTCGCTTTCTAATCCATACTCCGTTGAAATTCCATGACCATTGTTGATTTTGTGATCTCTTCTTTTTCCTCTCACCGAGCTTACTAAGGGTTCGTTCTAGTCGAGTAATATCTAAATCTAACGATTCCGTTGCACGACTTAAACCTCTCCTGACTCTTGTGTTCATGCAAAAGCACGAATTCTGAAATGAAACGAAAGAAACGAAAACTAAAACTAAAACTAATCTAACGTCTTAAACTATAGAACTAAACTATCACCTCCTCGACAATAGCACTAAAAACTTGATTGCAGGTTTACGTATGTTAAGTTTTACTATTTTTTAAACCTTGATAATACCACAAGCGTACGGGTTGTTCGGTAGTACTTAAGGTATTGATCCCACAAGAAGGGGTAATCTAACATAAAATCTAAGGCTGAACTAAATCGCAACAATCTAAACTAAACAAAATGTATTAATGGTTACATAGTCCGTGGGATACAAGGCAAACAAGCATAATTCTAACTAAAACTTATTATATGGAACAAAAACAATGTCATTTTACAAGCTGCAGTGTTGAACAAGCTGGAACTATGACTTGGTCACTTCTCTTCTGATATGTACATACTGATCTTTCTATGCGTGTTTGGAGTAGACCTGGCTTCCTGGACAATAATTTATCCCTACATTTTGGGATCATGACCGTGTTTGCTCTTCCAATAACCTCACTTGACTTCTTGAACCTTGTTTCATTTATATCATTGATAGAAGAGTCAAGAAATTTGTTAAGCTTGTTAATAAAAATTAATGATGGTCTAGCTATGGAGTCCAATATTTCCTCTAACGTGAAGAAGGAATGCTGATCTCCGTTCCACACGTTGCCTGAAAAGATAACAGATAAAAGATTTGGATTTGTCATGAAAGGAATTTCTGACTCCTGCAATACACTCGACATTACCAATCTTACATAAATTATTTTTAATGTAACTCGACTTCTAAATAAATTAGTGGTCATTAAAAGAAAAAAACCTGGGATTTATATGGAACAAAAACAGTTGTCATTTTACAAGTTGCAGTGTTAAACGAGTTGGTACCATGACTTGGCAACTTCTCTTTTGATATATAGATGTTCTGATACTGATATTTCTACCCGTGTGTTTGGAGTAGACTTGACTTCATAGACAACAATTCATCTCTACATTTTAGGATGGACAATATCAAGATATTATCAAGACAATATCTTGATAATATTATTATTATTATATTATCAAGATATTGTCTTGATTTTTAACATAATATTATTATCAAAATCACATATTACGATATTTTATATTAATTTCCTTAACTTTGTTTTATTGATATTTTTATTCTCATCATAAAAAATTTCATAATTGATTTTAAAATTAATAATTTTATAAATGATCGAAATTTTTAGATTAATTATTTATATAATATAAAATATTTTAATTATTTATCTATACAATAACTAAATATGGGTAAAAAATTTCTCGTTAGCATTTTAATATTTAGTACCAAATGTTAACATAACTATTAACCTTTTATTACCATTCCCAACTTTTTATTCCAATTTCTTCATTTTTGAACGAGACCAAGACATATGTATATATTTTATAAGTTTTAATAAATATTTGAAAGTGATTAATAAAGATGGCTCAAACCTCATAAAAGTGTCTATTTTTCTATTCATCTCGTTTGTTTTCTTTTGAATTTATTTTTCTGTGAATTTATTATGCTAAATTGAAAGATAAATGATATATCCATATGTAATAAAATATACTAGAAATAAAAAGAAATAGAAGTTTTTATGTTAAAAAGTGATATGTATAAAATTTCTAAGTCAAAATTTCAAAAAGAAAATCTATCCAACCAATAATTATCTTTTTGTGATAAAAAATAAAACTCTGTTAAATGAAACTTCATTACTCTGTATTGACTCCAAGTCAAGGTCTACCGCACAAGAGGAAGCCAGAAGAGAGATATAGAGCAATAGAATAAATACATGATATTTGAAGTTTTGTTTCTTTTTATCTTTTCACATTTTTAATGGCCCTAAGTCAAAGTCTACAAAATAAAGGGAAGCCTTGCTAAGAGCCTAATTCCCACAAACTTACTTTTCAAAAAGAAAATTAAAGTTGACGAAGCTACTGAAACTGTATATAAAATGCCGAAGCTACTTACTTGGTGAGTGCCTGGGACTGAGAGGTGGATATTGAGAAGAATAGGTTGGTTGAGATTTGAGATTGAGATGTGGCTTACAAACAAGTTTTGGTATTGGGGCATAGTAGTAATAATATTAGTAGCCAATATTACATCCCAAGGGTTGCTGTGTTATGGCTGTTCCTCACACGAAAGAATTGCCCTTTTACAACTCAAGCCACATTTCCCTTCATCATCTGACTTTAGTTCTTGGGGCAGAGATGCTGATTGTTGTACTTGGTATGGAGTTACATGCAACCCAATAACCAGTCGAGTTTCCCAACTCCGTTTCTGGGGCAATTATAAGAGAAGAGATTGGTATCTAAATGTCTCTCTGTTTCTTCCCTTCCATGAATTGACAAATCTTGACTTGTCAGACAATAATATCGCAGGTTGTGTGGAGAATGGAGGTGAGTCTTCTTTGTCTTTTAATGCTTAAATGGAAACTTTATCTTTCAATCTTTAAATAGAAACGATTATCTCAAATTCCTTGTTCCGTTGGGACTGTACGATGAAATAGTATTTATATAAAACTTTTTAAACACACCTACTAATCAACTTTTGCAACTCCTCCATTCTCTTGCAGGTTTTGAGACACTGTCAAAACTTGAAAATTTGGAGTCCCTTGATCTAAGTCACAACAGTTTCAACAATAGCATATTATCATCATTGGTTGGGCTTTCTCTCAAAGAATTAGATATGGGTTACAATGCTATAAAAGGATCAATAAATATGACTGGTCAGAAAAATGTAATACTTTTTTCATTTTATCTGTTAAGTAACATGATTATTAAACTTATGATAAATTTTCGCCTTCTTGTTCTTTAGAATTGAATGCTTTAAATTATTTGGAAGAACTGGATTTAAGTGGAAATGAGATCATCAAATTTGAGTCTTCTAGAGGTAAAGCAGAAAAATGTTTTAAATGCTCAATAATGTATTTATTTACTTTTAATTTTTGAATATCAAATCATCCATCACAGTTTACAAGTTCTACTGTATACTTTTCCCAACATAACAGGTTTAAAAGGTGCTAGCAACTTAAGTGTTCTTCATCTTAATAGTCTTGTCAACAATGTAACAGAAGAATTGCTAGAGTCATTGGGAGAATTCCACAATCTTAAGAACCTTTATCTGGAGCGCAACAATTTAAGAGGAGCAATGTTTCGTCATCAAAGTACGTACGTAAATTATGTGATAAATAACAATAAAATTTAATGTTCAAAATATATGCACATATTATATGCATTGCATTATAACTTTCACAGGATACAATTTGATAGAGTTGTCTCTATACTATTGTTCTCTGGATGAAAAATTCCTCCAAAGCCTTGAGTTACTACCTTCACTTAAGGTGTTAAACATTCAAAGCTTACAGACGACCGGTCTTCCAATATCACAAGGTTAATTACCAACTTTTCAACTTCCATGGAATAACGAGCTTTTAGTTTTCGGGTAGTTTAAGTGAAGAGATTATGTTATCTATTATTTATTATCAGATAATGTATTAAAATTACTTAACATATTTTATAATTATTTTTTAAATGCAAACTTACATATAGAGTCATATGTAGATTCTTAATCAATAAAATAAATAGTTTCTATTGATGTTTTTAGTAATTTTATAAAATTAATATATCAAAATAAAAATATATAATTTACCTATTCTCCTTAACAAAATGGTTTAAAATAAATTTTAATGAGGCTTTCCCTATTAAGTTTGAAGCTGTTGATATATTAACATGATCAATAAACTTCTGATAAATCTCTAATGATTATAACATTTTTTTACAATGTTGCAGGCTTATGTGCTTTGAAAGATCTTCAAGAATTAGACATGAGTTACAATCATCTTATTGGAACCTTGCCTTATTGCATGAAAAATTTGACATCTCTTCAACGATTAGATCTTTCTTGGAATAATTTAAGTGGAGACATCTACTTCTCACCACTTAAAAGTCTGATATCCCTAGAACATCTATACCTATCGAATAACCATTTCCAAATTCCGTTGTCTTTTAGCCCATTTTTTAATCATTCAAAACTCAAGTATTTTGAGGCTTCAGAAAATGAAGTATATAGTAGAAGGGAGATGCATAATTTGATTCCAAAGTTTCAATTACAAAGCCTTTTATTATCTTGTCATGGAAACGGTGAATCATTTCCACAATTCCTTTACTATCAACATGACCTTCAAAATGTTGATATTTCTCATGTCAGAATGAAAGGGAGATTTCCACATTGGATGCTGCAAAACAACACAGAATTGGTGTCTTTACAGTTAAAGAATACTTCTCTTTTAGGATTTTTGGAGTTACCAATTCAATCTCATAAGAATTTGTGGAGGCTAGATATTTCTGACAATAAATTATTTGGACAAATTCCATCAGAAATTGGAGCATGCTTTCCTGGATTAAGCTTTTTGAACATGTCTAGTAACAATTTCAGTGGTAGCATACCTACCTCGTTGGGCAACGTGAATAGATTGTATCATTTAGACTTGTCCAACAATGGACTGTCCGATAAACTACCAAATCTCTTGATAAAAGGTTGCCAGGAGTTGTCTGTACTTAAGCTGTCAAACAACAAATTGCAAGGTCAAATATTCCCAGGAAATGTCTCCTTAACAAATTTGCAGTGTTTGCAATTAGATGGCAACCAATTTACAGGAAGTATCTCTAATAGCTTGTCTAAAAGTTTTGACTTGGTTGTATTAGATGTGAGCCACAATAATCTCAAAGGTGGAATACCACGATGGATCACAAGTATGACTTCCCTTGATGTTTTAGACCTCTCATACAACAAACTTGATGGAATTCTACTGCCAAACTTGTTTCCTCCATCTATATCACAAGTTTACTTGTCAAATAATAGGTTGCAAGGATCAATGCTCAATGAATTTAATTGCACGAAGATGAAAGTCATTGATCTTAGTCATAATAATTTGACTGGTGGCATTCCAAGGTGGCTTGGTAGATGCTCATACTTAGGACATCTTTTGTTGAAGGGCAATAACTTTGAAAGGAAGATTCCAAAACAATTATGCAAGTTAAATTATTTAAGTCTTGTTGATCTTTCTGCTAATTATCTACGTGGTCGTATTCCTTCTTGTCTAAGGATAAGTGTTAATAATATCTCCTTCGACGTAGATCCTGCTTTGACTGAACCAAGGGTACCTTTAGAGCCAATTCGAGCGGATTTCACAACCAAGAACAAATTGTACTCTTACGTAGGTAAGATTCTCAACTATTTTTCTGGGCTTGACCTATCAGATAATGCTTTGGAAGGAGTGATTCCTCTTGAAATTGGAAATTTCAACACAATCCAAGTGTTGAATCTATCTCACAACAATTTGGTCGGACCAATACCACCAACATTTTCAAATCTTCAGCAAGTTGAAAGTTTGGATCTTTCACACAACAAATTGAAAGGTAACATACCTTCCCAGCTCACTCAACTACATTTTCTATCTGCTTTTAGTGTTGCATATAATAACTTATCAGGAAGGACACCTGATATGGTCGCACAGTTTGCAACGTTTGAAAACAGTAGCTATGAGGGAAATCCTTTCTTGTGTGGATCACCATTGTCAAGAAGTTGCAATCCCACATTGTTGTCTAATAATTCTAGCAATGGAGAAGAAAAAGAAGAAGATGATTTTATAGACATAAACGTCTTCTACATAAGCTTTGGGGTGTCATTTGTCATGATGTTATCAGGAATATTTGCAGTTTTGTGCATAAATCCGTATTGGCGAAAAGTATGGTTTTACTTTGTAGGGAAGATAATGAGCAATTGCTTTTATTTTGTAGTGGACAACATTCCTATGTTGTCCAGATATAGATTTTATCAGCCTTTTGAGTAGGGTTTGGTAAGTACTTAAGTTCTATGCTTCTGTTTTCATTTTGCTGCTTGTATTTCAGCTAGCCGAGATTGTTTTAATCAATCTCAACCTATTATGATACAAACATGAAGCAAAGACCAACTTCTTGATTTTTCAAAGATACGATTTTTCTTGACGAAGGTCCATCCAGGCATTAGCTATACGTTACTTAGATTTGATGTATTTTTGTAAATATTTAATTTATAGATACTTTTTCATCACATTAATTAAAAAACGAAAGAAAAAAATAAAACAAAAATTAAAAACGAATAACAATTCAATGCCGATAAAGCTGAGACTTTTATTATCACGTTGAGCCAACCAGACTTCCGCTATCTAAAACAAACGTAAATTAAAAAACTGCCAAATTAAATCAGCTCTACGCTCTGATTCTGTTCTATTCAATTTTTTTGAAAACGCTCTGAACCCATCTACTGTTCACAAGCAAAATTACGCAGTCGGTCAAAACGACCTTCAAAAAACTTACCAGAAGCTCAAGTCAACGACCTGCACTAATCACTGCTTCCGTTGCCACACCCACCGTTCCCTGATGGAAGCCCCTGACCCTACGCCACCTGGGGATGCCATTGCAGCTACAGCTTCTGATGGTCACACTACGAAACGCGTCAGGCTCAGAGAACGGGAGTAGGATCCCACCCCTCCTCCTCACAATGGGCAACCCCTTGGACGCAGCCACAGTACGGTAGTAGCAGGCAGCTTCAGTTCTGGTACTGACGTGAGTGAAGTCCCATGGCCTGCTGAAGACCCCATCGAAACTACCGAAGGTGACATCACCGTCATCACCGAAGATCACGGTCCGGGTATTGAATTGTCCAACACTTTCCGTAACCAACTGGATCAACAATAGGCTCAGACAGTCATTGTAAAGCTGCTTGGCTACAAAATTGGATTTAATACCCTAAATACCCGGCTGAACACCCTATGGAAATTAAAAGGCCGTAAGAAACTCATTGACCTGGACCATGACTTCTTCCTAATAAAATTTGCTGAGGACGAAGACTATATGTATGCGTTCACCCAAGGTCCGTGGGTGATCTCTTGACACATCCTCTCGGTTCAACCCTGGCGCCCAGACTTTCGTCCTTCAATAGGCCAAATATCTCACGTAGTAGCTTGGATTCGGCTTCCTGAACTTTTGGTGGCTTGGTATCACCCGTCCATCCTACGAGCCCTGGGAAATCTTGTAGGTCGCACCGTGAAGATTGACGACCACACTCAACAAGCACAGCGTGGCAAATTCGCGAGAGTGGTGGTTGAAATCGATCTCAACGTTCCCCTGCGTCCGATGGTCGAATTAGATGGAGAAGTTATTAAAATAGCTTACGAGGGTTTACCTCAGATCTGTCTCAACTGTGGTCGTTGGGCATGGCTCCTCGGACTGTCCTTCCCTCCCGCCCTCCTACCCGCCGACCGATGGTAACAGCCCCACCCTTCTGCTGGACCAACATCCCTCCGTCCAGCCCTCCGGGCCACCAACCGAAACCTACGGCCTTTGGATTCAGGTTCAAAGGCGTCCTCGACGGGCGAGCCCCAACGGTAACCCCACTGGCAGTGACAGGAGACGTCCCACCCATACTGACTCCACGAAGGGCTCGAGATTCCAGGTCCTAGCCCACCAGGACACCGCATCACCTAGCCACGTCCTTGAGCGTTCAGTTGAGGGGCATCCTAGCTGCCGGCCGCTCCCCCGCCCTCCTGTTTTCACTGCCCAGCAACCTAATCCCTCCCTTTTATCCACTCGTCCCTATAGTCAACAGGCCGGACCCCCGACTCGGACTTCCCGTCAGTAGGCCTCGCGGGCCTCCCCCAGCACATCGTCGCGTCCCACCCGCCCGCTACCCAATAGCCTCACCCACCAGCCCGAGTCTTCCCACAGCCCACTCGCACCTCAGTCCACGCCCCTTCCGTCTCCCTGGCCTCTCTCGCTAGCCCACCAGCCATTTACCTCCCCCACACCTGCCAAGCCCCAGGTCACCGCGATCCACATGCAGCATACCGCCGTCTCCATTCCTTCTCACCATGACGCAGTGGTTCCGGCTACAGCTTCCTCCACATCCTCACCACCCGAGGGTGGGGTTGGAGATATGGACGCGGAGGCGACGAGGCAAGGCCCTCCCACCATTCAGCCTCCGACATCCATCTTTGATTCTCTCCCCACCGGTAGGCCCCCTGATCCAGCTCCGGCACTCCTCCACGACGTTCCCTCATCCTCCTACTCTCAACCTATGGAGTTCGCCGTAGTTCAGACTAATCAGACAAGCCCCGGGCCATCGGATGCAATGGAAATAACCTCGAGTTAATCGGGTCAGCCTCTTTACTCCATTTTTTTCCATGTCTATATTCATCTGGAATATCCAAGGGCGGAAGGCAAATCCTTTCAGCCCATTCTTAAAAATTATTTACGCATCCATCGGTCCTTCCTGGTTGTGTTACTAGAACCTCGGATCAGTGGCCATCGGGCTTTGAGCGTTATCCGAAGACTCGGATTTTCACATTCCTTCCGAGTGGAAGCCATTCGCTTCTCAGGAGGGATTTGGATGCTTTGGAATTCTGATGTTGAGGTTCAGATATTGTTAGCACACCACCAATTCATTCATGCTCACATTGTTTGGTAGCAGCAGTCCTTCAACTTTACCGCTATTTATGCTAGTCCGAAATATTCTCTTCAGCCCATTCTGTGGTCTAATTTACATCAACTTGCGCAAAATTCCACCCAGCCTTGGCTCTTGGGAGGTGATTTCAACGCGAAATTGGATCACCACGATAAAAGAGGCGGCTCCAACACTACTTCGGTGATCAGCAGACCTTTTTAACTTTGTGTGCAAGACTGCAGTCTGCACAACCTCGGATTTAACGGTCCTCGATTCACTTGGAGACGCGGTAATGTCCAAGCTCGCTTAGACCGTGCCCTGTGTTCTAACTCCTGGCAGTCCGCCTTTAATCCTACTTCAGTGGCCCATTTACCTTTCCTTCAATCAGATCACCGTCCCCTCCTCATCACCGTCCCTCTCAGCCGTTCGCATGCCCCCCGGCCGCATTCTTTCAAATTCCTTTTGGCTTGGTTGACTGACCCCTCTTTCCACCAGCTTGTAGCCCACACATGGAATTCGGCTACTCCTCACATTCCTGAAGCCTTGCGAGAGATATCCCAATCTATTAGTCATTGGAACCAGCACAGCTTTGGGAATATCTTTCACCGGAAGAAGCGCCTTATGGCCCGTCTCCAGGGCATTCAGAAAGCGGTGGAGGTCGCTCCTTCGGAGTCCCTCCACGACCTTGAAGAGTACCTCAGCTCTAAACTGGAACAGGTTCTCTGCCAAGAAGAACTTTATCGGCATCAACGGTCGCGTAGTCAATGGCTTGGTCAAGGCGATTGCAATACCAAATTTTACCACACCATGACCAAGGCTCGTCGACAACGCATGAAAATCACCACCTTACAGGATGAACAGGGATGCCCTACCTCAGACCCTATCCAAATCAGACGGATCGTCACCACATTTTTGAAAACCCTCTACACTTCCGATCCGCTTCCAGTTCAGACGACCCCTTTCATCAGTACTTTTCCACCCCTTCCTCCTCAAGCTCACCTTGCCTTGAGCAACCCTATCACCGTGGCAGAGGTCAAGACCGCATTCTTTGACATGGATCCTTATAAAGCTCCTGGTCTCGACGGTTTTTCTGCCCTTTTTTACCAGTCTCAATGGGATATTGTAGGGCCCTCGGTGTCGCTTTACATCCAGCGACTCTTCCAGCTTGACTTCTGGGATGATGCCCCGAATCGTACCATTCTCGTTCTGCTCCCCAAGACCCCTTCCCCCACGAACGTCACTCAATTCAGACCTGTTGCTTTATGCTCGGTTCTTTATAAGGCCCTCACCAAAATCATCGTGACCCGCCTCCAACCTTACCTCGACCATTTGGTTGCTCCCACCCAATGTAGCTTTGTGCCTGGGCGACAGATCACCGAAAATATTATCATTGCACAAGAGGTTATCCACACCATGCGTCGCCGATCCGGTAAGAAGGGCATTTTGGCTCTCAAGGTCGACCTAGAGAAAGCTTACGATCGGCTTTCATGGGCTTTTCTCCATGATACTCTTACCACTCTCGATCTTCCGCTATCTTTAATCCACCTCATTAGGAAATGCGTCACTTCGGTTTCCTTCCATGCCTAGTGGGATGGCAATCTTAGCGACTCATTTCTCCCGTCTCGAGGCCTCCAGCAGGGTGATCCTCTATCGCCTTATCTCTTTGTGCTCTGTATGGAACGCCTGGGTCACTCCATCACCCACTCTATCTCTCAAGGTAAATAGAGGCCCATCCGTTTAAGTCGGTCGGGCCCGACTCTTTCTCACCTATTTTTTGCCGACGATCTCATTTTATTCACCAAAGCCTCAGCCGATCAAATCCCCATTACTCGTGCTCTTTTGAATGATTTTTGCCTCGCCTCCGGACAACGGATAAGCTATAGCAAATCTCGTTGTTTTTTCTCCTCCAACGTGCCACGCTCGAGGGCTCGTCAGTTCAGTAGAGACTTAGCAGTTCACTTGACCACGGATCTTGGCCGTTACCTTGGGGTTCTGCTGCTTCACGAGCGAGTCAATAAGCATACCTACCAGCACATTCTAGATAAGGTCCACCATCGGCTTTCCGGTTGGTCTGCCAATCTTATGTCTTTTGTTGGCCGCCTCACTCTCACGAAGACAGTCATCTCTGCTCTTCCCACCTACACGATGCAGACTGTTCGCCTCCCTCGAGGCCTTTGTGATGCGATCGAGAAACAAATGTGTCATTTTCTCTAGGGTTCAGCCAGCGGCACCCGGAAAATTCATTTAGTTCACTGGGACAGCGTGTGTCGGCCCAAAGCATTGGGGGGCTTGGGCATCCGGAAAATACGAACGACCAATGACGCTCTGTTAGCTAAATTGGGCCGGACTTTGGTCACCCAACCTCACCGTTTATGGGTCCAAGTTTTGGCTGCCAAATACCATTGTGAAGCCTCCACTCTCCCTCAGGCCCTCGCCCGCTCGAGCGCCTTGATGGTGTGGCGTGGCATCTCCCACACATGGTCCTATGTACTGAAAGGCCTGAAATGGAGCCTAGGAGATGGCACCACTGCTCGCTTCTGGTTGGACCCCTGGGTGGCGAATCTGGGCCCCCTCCTCACTCACGCACTGGCTACCATCCCTAGCTCCAATCTTCGCCTCACAGTTCACCATTTTGTAGATCATTCAGGCAACTGGCAGTGGGACACGTTTCAAACTTTTCTCCCTCTGCACATCTGTCTCCTCATAGCAGGAATTCTGCCCCCTAGGCTTCTTTCGGCTCAAATAGATTAACCTGGGGTCCCACTACCTCCGGCCAGTTCACCACAGCTTCTGCGTATGACTTGATCACTGACCAGCCCGATACCCCACCTGGCAGCCTTTGGCTGGTCATTTGGCGTGGGGAGGGTACCCCGCGCATCCACACATTCCTTTGGCTTTTGGCACACGACCGGCTCCTCACCAACCAGCGCCGAGCGCATCTCGACCTCACTACTGACAGTGCTTGCCCTCATTGCCCTGCTCTAGAAACCACCCTACATGTTCTATGAGACTGCTCCCTGGCCTGCACAGTCTGGAGCCAATTTCCCCAGCACATTCTACCCCACAATTTCTTTCATCCTCGAGATGCAGACTAGCTAGCCACTAATCTTCATCATCACACGTCCTATGCCGGACTGGCATGGCCATTCTTCTTCGGGCTCACTTGCTGGTACCTATGGACTTGGCGTAATACCTCCATCTTTGAGCCCGACTTTATTCTGCCGGCGTCCCCCACTCATGTTATCCTGGATTTTGGCCTTCAAATCATGCAGGCTTCGACTTGGCATCACCGGGCTTGTTTGGGGCCCCCACCCCGCAGAGGAAGACTTGTAGGCTGGGTTAAACCGCCTCACGCCTGGATTAAACTGAATACGGACGGAGCTAGTCTCAGCCAGTCGTCCACTGCCTCAGTTGGCGACTTACTCCGCGACTTTACCGGCGCCTGGGTCGGTGGCTTTGTTCAGAATGTCGGCAGGTGTTCGCCACTTACTGCAGAACTTTGGGGTATTCTCTCGGGTCTTCAGCTTACTTGGGACCTCGGATACCGACGGGTAGAATTCGAGATTGACTCCCTCACCTCGGCTACAGCCATATCAACCCACAATGCTCGGTCTCAGTCCCCTGACCCCCTCGTCAAAAAGATTAATGAGATTTTAGCGCGGAATTGGGTGGTATGGCCTCAGCACATTTTCCGAGAGGGTAACCGCAGCGCCGATTGGCTAGCTCATTCAGCTGCTTCCTATGGCCTTGGCGTGACCATTCTTCATTCTCCACCTTCAGGGTGTCTCCCATTCCTCTTCGAGTCGTTTTGTTTTCTTTCTCTTGTAACCAAAAAAAACTGTCAAGTCAATGGCTGACTTTTTGCCATGTAGGATCTACAGTCAACTAACGTGGGACCGACAAGAGTAACTAAGTGGACCCCACATTGTTAACAATAATAATAATAAAACTAATAAATAACAGACAAAAAAATCCAACGCCTAACATCCACCAGAACACGAACAACTAAAGAATTCCATTGAGAGAATCGATAAATAAACAAACTATTAGATTCCGATTTCATCAAGCTCTTTTAGATCTCTAGAGAGGGTGCTCTACAATGGAATCGGCGTCGTCGGAGGTGGAGGTGACCAAGAAGGCCGGCAGTGATGACTCCGACACCGGTAGCAGCGGCCGTGAGGGCCATCATAGGGTGATCAGCGACGGCAATATTGGGTTGCCCCGCGCGCCGATCGCAGGTGTGAGTCATCGGAGGATCGCCAGCGTGAGTGTGAATGGAAATGGAGGAGAGGAGGAGAGGGAGAGAGGGCATTCTGACTACTTTGGGTGGGTGTATCATATTGGGACTAACAAAATTGGGCATGAGTATTGTCACCTTAGGTTCATGTTTATCAGAGGCAAATATGTGGAGATGTACAAACGTGATCCTCATGAGAACCCTGGCATTGTATGTGTGATTTCTCTCTTTTTTGTTAAACAAAACATTGATCATTTTAGAATGTTTGTTTATTTCTCTCTTTTTTCTTTTCAACTTGGTTTGGTGGTTGGTGGTGATACTTTTGAGTTTCAAGGATATGGTTCAGAAAAATTTTAGATTTTCTTGACGGTTTATTGAGCTTAAGTGGGGTTTTCATGGTTTGATTGCCATTGGGGGTGTTTTGGAGCTTTTTTTTCTTGTAGAAAATATGGGGAAAGTGAAAGAAAGGAAGTTTTTCAATTTCTAAGTGCTGGGTTTTTTCAAGTTTCGATTGCCATTGACGTTTTTGTTGCAGCCTGTTATTTGGGTGGAAAGAAACGAAAAAAGGTACTTCTACGATTTTTAAGTTTCGAGTTTTTTTAGCGATGTCTCGCACTTTGTGCTGGAAGTATAAACTTGGATGACGCTTGAAGAGCTAAGATGGCATTCAAGGAAATCTGATAAGTGATGGAAGCATCTAATTGAAGAGGAAGCTGAAACATTTGAAACAGGATATAGTTTGTGTTTGATTTGCTATGATATTTGTAGGATTATAAAGATTCTTAGAAACATGGAATGGTGACTTTGAGTTTTTTATGATAATGATTGCTAGGAAGTTGCTATGATGCTCCGTAAGTAGTCGTTAGCTATGCTCCAAAACATATTTTTTTGGGCGGCCACGATTTGATTTTCTAAGGTCAAAGGATTCAGAGTACATACTAGCATCTGTTCTGGTGATCTGGATTCATCTTCCCGTATATGTGCTCATTGATGTTTGATGCATGTTTTATTAGTCAAGCTCAATTCAGTTAGGTCTATCCAATTGCTCTATTGTTGAATTTCTATTAAGACTGTGCCTCATAGGAGAGGTTAAATTTTTTCACCTCTTATCTTCTTTCTCTATCCTCCATTTTCCCTTTTATTGTCCATTCAACCTGCTATCTGACAGTTTTCATCATTTCATTTGGTGGCTGATAATAATGTATCCTTAAATTAAATCGATTATTTAAAAATTGTGTAAGATGTTTATGTCATACGGTTTTACAATCGATTGGATGGATCAGGCGAAGAAGGGAGAAGTAAGTTGCCTTCTTTTACAATTTTGTTTGATTTTATTTACTCCAAAGGAAAGTTATTATCTTCTCCAAACAAGTATGATCAACCAGCAAGTGTATTGGCTAGTTATTAGACTCATGTTGTTTGCCACGCTAACTCTCACAATCACATTTATCTATTCATTCTATCGTTGTAAGTCTGCTCAAACGAAAGAATTATTGCTTTTGTTTCTAGATCGATTGTGCTACTGCTGGAGAGGTTCAAAAATGGATGGAGGCTTTTGATCGTGCAAAGCAACAGGTACTACCAAATTACATTCTCAGTAACTTGATCTGGTATTGCCCTATAATGAATAATTTTGTTTATAAGATCTTGAGAAAATTAGTTGAACTGCACCATTGAGTTCATCAAACTGTACTAATTGTTGAACAAGGTCTTCTGATGTGATGAATCAATTATTGTCTTTTAAATTAAAACATTTTGGTAGACCTTGTTTCATGAACTGTCAGCCTGTAAAATCTTCGTTGTACAGGCTAAATTTGAGCTTTTAAGAGGAGGCAGTGCCAGAAACAAGCTAAACATGGAAACAAAGTAAGGTCACTTTCTTTGGCTTGTAGTTCACTTAAGTGGACGCCGGTTAGTCAGGTATTGTTAGAAGGTATTACAGCTATACTACTGTGGATTGGATTGGGGTGAAACAGTAAAGTATGTGGATTTTTTTCTTTGTTCCATTTCCATTTTTCCTTTAACTTCTTTTTCATTTTACTGATGGCTAGGAGGTTGACTAGGCAGCTGAATCTATTTGATGCATGGTGTTGGGACTGTGATATTGAAGAAATATCTCTTCGGTCTCTGCTTATTTCACCAAAATACTTCTCTGGGATGAATGTGACGTTTTGGTTCCATTTGCAACTTGTGATTGTGCAATGTCTCGCAAGAATTCTCATAATATTTCGCAGCAGCGTTTGTTTCAATTTCTTATGGGTCTTAATGAGACTTACTCAGCTGTGCTCAGTCAAGTGCTTCTTATGCAGCCTTTGCCTTCAGCAAATTAGGCATATTCGATGCTTATTCAGGATGAACCTCAACGCCAGCAATCTTCTTTGGTTTCGTTGGCTGAACCTACTGCTCTTTATTCATCTAACACTCGCAGGAAGTTTCAGGGCACTTGTGATCATTGTGGGATTAAGGGGCATAAGAGGGAGTCCTGTTACAAGCTCATTGGTTTTCCTGCAGATTTTAAGTTCACTAAGAAGCGAGCTAATAATGTTACTTGCTTAGGAGATGATGATGATTCAGATGCTAAGTCAATAGTTCACTCGGTTGCTCCCCAGTCATCTTCTGCTCCGGTCTTTACTCCAGAGCAATACCAGCAACTACTGAATCTTTTGAGCAAGGAATCTTCTCCTCCAAGCACTGCTGTTGCATACATGGCAGGTATGGCTTCTTCATATAAGCCTAGCTCTATTGAATAGATACTTGATATTGGAGCTTCGAATCATATGACTTTTAACTTTGATTGCTTGCATTCTACTGTTGCTCGTGCTTCTAAACATGCTTGTGTTCAATTGCCCAATGGTAACTCCACTACTGTCACACATTTAGGATCACATTTCCTTTCATCTGCTCAAACTATCACCAATGTTCTTTATGTGCCAGACTTCAACTTTAATCTCATTTCTGTCTCAAAGTTGACCAAAGACCTAAACTGTCTTATCATTTTTTATCCAAAATTTTGTATCCTACAGGACCTTTGCAGTGGACTGATACTGGGGATTGGTAAAGAGAGAGCTGGTCTTTACATTTTACAACCATTGTCATGTCAATCCAAGCCGATAAACCTTTTTTATCTTGTACACATTGACCTTTGGGGACCTTATAGAATCTCCACACACAATGGCCACCGGTATTTCCTCACCATTGTTGACGACTTTACCCGTATGACCTGGATTTATCTCCTCAAACTCAAAAGCGATGCCATATTTACCTTACAAAGTTTCTTTACCTTAGCCAAAAACCAATTCTCTGGTGTTATTCAAGTTGTCAGAAGTGACAATGGCACAGAATTTTTCAATGAAGTAGGTCAAACCTTGTTCACATCTCTTGGTATTATTCACCAGAGTTCTTGTACAAATACCCCTCAGCAAAATGGCATAGCTGAGAGCAAGCATAGACACCCTTTAGAGGTTGCCAGAGCCATTAAATTTCATTCCAACATGCCTTCTAAATTCTGGGGAGAGTGTATTTCCACATCTTGTTACATCATTAATCGTTTACCTACCTCTGTGCTTAATTGGATCTCACCTTATGAAGCCTTATATCATAAACCACCATCCTTTGATCACTTTAAAGTCTTTGGTTGCCTTTGTTATGCTACTGTCACTAACAATGTTGATAAATTTTCACCTAAAGCCATCCCTTCCATTTTTATGGGTTATTCAACTATCCAAAAGGGTTATATCCTTTTCAACCTTTCCACCAAACAATTTTTTGTGAACAGGGATGTAGTCTTCCATGAAACTATATTCTCATTCAAATTTACTTCCAATCCTTCTCCTTTATTTCTTGTTCCTGATTCTAATGCTATTCTTGACCCGGATTTCTTGCAACTTGTCCCTCCGCCGCCAAACCATCCTTTAGTTGAACCTCATTCCTCACAGACTGTACTTGAGCCACCAGCTTTAATCCAAACTCCACCTACATCTTCTGCTTCTCCTCCTTCACTCATTCCACCTGTTTCTGTACCTTTAAGGAGATCAACCCGAATATCTAGACCCCCAGGTTGGTTACAACACTATGTTTGTCCACTTAAATCCTCATCTTCCTCACTTGCTATCACAACTCAGTATCCTCTTCGTGATTCTCTTTCTTATTCCAACTTGCCTTTACATACAGTTTTTTTTTGCAAACTCCATCTCTAGCATAGTTGAACCCTCATCTTACCATGAGACAATTTTAGACAAACATTGGATAGATGCTATACAACAGGAAATACAAGCTTTGAAAGCTAATGTCACTTGGAAGGTGGTTCCCCTCCCACCTAATAAGCACCCCATTGGCTGCAAATGGGTGTATAGAGTTAAATACAATTCTAATGGCACAGTTGAACGGTTTAAAGCAGGGTTGGTTGCCAAAGGCTACAACTAGAAAGAAGGAGTTGATTTTCAAGAGACTTTTTCTCCTGTAGCCAAAATGGTCACTGTTAGAACTATCATTGTCCTTGCTGTTGTGCATCATTGGCCTTTATATCAGATGGATGTGTATAATGCTTTTTTGCAGGGTGATTTATCAGAGGAGGTTTACATGACACTTCCTGAGGACTTTGGCAACCAAAGGGAGAACATGGTATGTAAGTTGCTCAAATCTCTATATGGTTTGAAGCAAGCCTCTAGACAGTGGAATTTGAAGTTATGTGATGCTTTAGTTGCCAATGGATATGTTCAAAGTAAACATGATTTTTCATTGTTTACTAAAAACAAAGGAAGTGATATAGTTATTTTTCTAATCTATGTGGATGATTTGTGATAACTGGAAGTAATGTTATGATGATAGAAGAACTGAAACAAATTTTGCATAAGAATTTTAAAATGAAGGATCTGGGAGATTTGAAGTTTTTTCTTGGCATTGAAGTATTCTGATCCAAGATTGGGATTATTTTGAATCAGAGAAAGTATACTCTTGAGTTAATTGAAGATGCAGGTCTAGGGGGAGCAAAGATTGCATTCACACCTTTGGAGCAGAATCAGAAATTGACTTCTGTTGAGTATGATAAAGGCACAGAGTTGAAACTTGTGATGAAGAAATGACAGATGTAGTACTGTATCAAAGGTTGATAGGGAGACTATTGTATTTAACTCACACAAGGCCAGATATAGCCTATGGAGTACAACACCTGAGTTAGTTCATGCAGAAGCCGAAACATTCACATTATGAGGCGGCTTTAAGAATTGTGCGTTATGTTAAGAAACGTCCAGGGCAAGGAATTTTATTATCAGTCAATGGACATCTGGAATTGTCTGCTTACTGTGATTCTGACTGGGCATCTTGTCTCATGACTAGAAAGTCAATAACAGGATTCTTTGTGAAATTGGGAGACTCATTGATATCGTGGAAGTCAAAGAAGCAGAGCACGATTTCTTGATCCTCAGCATAAGCTAAATATAGGAGCATGGCTATTACTACTGCTGAGTTGGTATGGTTATCAGGATTGCTTGAAGAACTGGGAGTTAAGAGTAAAAGACCAGTTATGTTATACTGTGATAGCCAAGCAGTCTTGCAGATTGCAGCAAACCCCGTATATCATGAAAGAACGAAACACATCTAAATAGATTGTCACTTTGTACGTGAAAAAATTCAGTGTGGATTAATTCAAACTCAGCATGTTTCTACAAATGAGCAAATTGTAGATTTACTTACCAAAGGATTAGGAGTACAGCAGCATCAATATCTCTTGTCCAAGTTGGTGTTAAAGATATATATGAATCCCCAACTTGAGGGGGGAGTGAAGAAATGTAATTTGTTATTTATTGCCTGTTTGTTTCAGCTTTTGGAGGGTCCAAAAGTACTTTTGTCTACCATAAAAGTTATTTTAAGAAAAAAGCAGGTGTTTAGCTCTAAATTTCAAAAGCACTTTTGAAGTAGAAATAACTTTTTTTAAAAGCTCAAATACAGCTTTTTTAAAAGCTGAAATTTGGAGCTTTTCAAAAAAGCCCAAATTTTAACTTTTTCGAGAAGCTATTTTTTATCACTTTCCGTCACTTACGTACAAAACCTCAAATACCATCTTTCTGTTTCTTTCTGTAGCCGACTTTTTGTTTCTTCTGCGCATCAGTCCCTCTCTAACTATACACAATTTTGATACTTTTCCTTTTTTCTTGCAGAGCGAAAGAATCCATCTGCTTCAAACCTCGAAGAAATTTGACTTGCGATAGGACTAGACTAGACTTCCATGTATAAGTGCTTTATTGCCATTACCAAGATATTGCCTTTCTACTTTTCTTCTGCCGTTGTTCACCTTGGGGACTAGGGATCAGTTTATTTGCCGGCGATCTAACAATAGAGGAAGAAAAGAATGCCTTTTATGTTGTACGGAAAGGGGATGTGAGTGTCAAGCTCAAGTTGGATCCTCTGTAATTGAAGTTGAGAGCTCCATGTAATAGTGATTTTTGTTTTCTCCTCTTTGCTTGTAATTGCCTCTTGCTGTAGCTGATTTGGGTTGGGTGCTTGGTGCTTGGTGCTTGGTGAGTGCGTGGTGGTCTCCCACTCTATGTAGAAGATGTGACAATTTAATTGCTGGTGTGCTGTTTTCTTTTGGTGTAGCTCCTCCTCCTATCTACGTGGTGGGCCTTTGGTTGTTGAAACGTTGGTGGAGTCTTTCTTCTGCCTTTTTCAGCTCTCCTCCAAAACGTTACGGAGTCAGCTGCGTTTTGGACTCCCACTGCTGGGTTTTTTTTAATTATTCTTTTAGCCTGCTTCCACCTATAATTTCACTTAGGCCATGGACATATCGTGAGCAAATTTTCGGGTTTAAATTGAAGCCAAATTTCATGTTGATTATAAAAAAAACAGAAAATAAAATAAATAACAAGTTCGATGAAAATAAATAAATTAACCTAAAAATACTACTAAAATGGATGGATGAATATGTAAAATAAATACAAATATGACCTAAATACCTATATGAATTGAACTAAACACATAACAAAAAGCATTAGTTGGGAGAATTTGCCTTCTAATTTGCCATAAGAAGAAACAAATTTTTTTAGGAATGCGCAGACATCAAATGCGAGACCATAATTTAGTAGGGTCTGGAGGGAAAGGAACGCGAGTAATAAATTCATAACCTGACCTCCTCGAGTAAGTGCCTTAAGTGCTCTCCCCCCGTATCAAAGTATCTTGGACTAGTCCAGATTTAGAGATAGGAATCGTGTTGATATTACTCCAAAGATCACTTACGTGTATCTTTGGAGTAGATTTCATACTTTTTAAAGAGTAATTCATCTTGTTATTATCATTTAGCATCAGAAATTTTTGTGATGTTAAAGGGATCACTTTAGTTGACAGACTTTGTAAATGATGAATAGAAATTAAATCTATCAAAAGATATTAAATAATATCCTCTCATATGATGAATAATAAAATAATACTTTAAAATTAAAAAAGAAAGTAAAAATATAAAATCAATTGCACTTTAAAATTAAAAAAGAAAATGTAGAAAATATAAAATCA
>JANIHY010000209.1:2020727-2031624 GCA_027479065.1 Erythroxylum brevipes
TGGGGTCCTTATGCTCAGGCTTCTTTGTCTGGAGCACATTATTTCCTCACGATTGTGGATGAATATAGCAAGAGCACATGGACTTTTCTTATGGCTTCGAAGTTACAAGTGAGTTACATCTTAAAGACTTTCTTTGCTATGGTTAAAACTCAGTTTTCTAGTAGTGTGAAGATTATGAGATCTGATAATGGCACAGAGTTTTTAAGTAATGTGACTCAAGATTTATTAAAAGAGGAAGGTATTCATCATCAGAGAAGTTGTCCATATACGCCTCAACAGAATGGGACAGTAGAAAGAAAACATAGACACATTCTTGAAGTTGCAAGGGCATTGATGTTTCAATCTGGTTTACTTAAGAAATTTCGGGGTGATAGTATCTTACATTCTACTTATCTCATAAAAAGGTGGCCTTTTGCATCTCTAAACTGGAAAACACCTTATGAATTATTGTCAGCAAAAGAACCTAACTATGATATTGTTAGATCTTTTGGTTGTCTTTGTTTCTCTACAGATGTGCGCCCACAAAAGGATAAATTTGCAGCTAGAGCTCGAAGGTGCATATATTTAGGACATTTGGTGGGGCAAAAAGGTTACAAGCTCTATGATCTTGATGGTAAAGATTATCTTACTGCTAGAGATGTTGTCTTCCATGAAGACAAATTTCCTTTTCATTCTGGTTTAGAAACTTCACAGCAGCTGCAGAAAACTGATGTTGTGCAAGTTCCATTTTCAACACAATCAAGAGCTACAAATTTGACAATGCCTGATGTTAATGAACCAGAATCAGAGGAACTTTTTAGGTCTGCAGATTCAGATGCAGTCTTAGTAGATCAATCAGACTCGAGGCAACCATCAACAGAGATAAGAAGAAGTTCCAGACCAAGAAATGCACCTTCTTGGTTAAATGATTTTGTAACAAACAACGTTACTAGAAGTCAGTCACGACAGAGGACAATTACAGTGAAGTAGCCCACTTGTTATACTCCTATGGTTTATCCTTTTCTAGATCCAGCAGAGTTTTCTTTTGAATATAAATGTTTTGTGGTAAAGGTTGATAAGATTGATGATCCTTTGTCTTATTCAGAAGCTAAAGGTAAACTTCATTGGGAGAGTGCAATGCAACAGGAGTTGAAAGCTTTAGAGGATAATCACACATGGGAATTGGTGAAGTTGCCTTTAGGGAAGTCGGCTATAGGCTCGAAGTGGGTTTTTAAAACCAAATTATATCCTGATGGGTCTATTGACAAGTATAAAGCAAGATTGGTGGCCAAGGGTTATAATCAAGTGGAGGGTGAAGATTATATCGATAGTTTTTCTCCGGTAGCTAAAACAGTTACTGTGAGAATTGTTTTAGCTTTGGCTTCTGCAAAGCAGTGGGTTCTTCATCAAATAGACATTAATAATGCTTTTTTACATGGGTTTATTGATGAAGAATTATATATGTTGCCACCTGATAGTTATGCTAAAGCGAAACAAGGAGAAGTGTGTCGATTGAAGAGGTTTATTTATGGCTTGAAACAGGCCTCAAGGCAATGGAATATTGAATTGACTGCTGCCTTGTTAGAGTTTGGTTTTATACAATCAGTTCATGATAATTGTTTATTTGTATATCATGGAGGGGCAGAATTTGTGGTTGTACTTGTACCGGTACTTCCGAACAAGTAATTACTAATTTGAAGACCTTTCTAAATCGAAAGTTTACTATCAAGAATCTAGGACCAGCTAGATACTTTCTTGGATTGGAAATTGCGCGGTCTTCTGCTGGCACTTATGTGAATAAGAGGAAATATACTCTGAATCTGATTTCTGAGGTAGGTTTAATGGGTGCCAAGCCTGTTACAACTCCTATACCAAAGGGGTTAAAACTTAGTGGTGAATCAGGGGAGTTACTTGAGGATGTTCCAAAGTATCGAAGAGTAGTGGGAAGATTGCTATATTTGGGGTTTACGAGACCAGATATCACCTATGTAGTGCATCAGTTGAGTCAATAAGTGCATGCTCCTAGAACAGTTCATTGGAATTGTGCCATGCATGTGTTGAAGTATTTGAAGGGATGCCCATCGTTGGGTTTGTTTTATCCAGTCTCGACAGATTTTCAACCTGTAGTGTATAGCGATGCAGACTGGGCAGCATGTATGGACAATAAAAAATCTTTGACAGGTTATTGTGTTTTTCTGGGGCAATCTCTTGTTTCTTGCAAGTGTAAAAAGCAAGTTACGGTTTCCAGATCGTCAACTAAGGTAGAATATCGGAGCATGGCTGATGCTGTGACTGAGCTTATGTGGATTTCTTTTATTCTTAGAGATTTGGCAGTACATTTTTAGCTTTCGGTTTCTCTGCGTTGTGACAATAAAGCTACATTACGTATTGCTGCTAATCCTGTTTTCCATTAGAGGACTAAGCACATTGACATTGATTGTCATGTGGTTAGACAACAGCTCAAGGAAGGTTTAGTGGACCTAGAACATGTTGCTTCTTCTTTGCAGATAGCAGATATATTTACAAGGGCTCTTAATGTACCATTGTTCAATTATTTCAAGTTCAAGTTGGGTTTGGTTGATTTTTACCAAATTCCAACTTGAGGGGGGGCTGTTGAAATATATAACATGTAAATAGTATTTTAACTTAGCTGGACACAACTTTGTTTTAGCTGCAGTAGTATTACGCCGTATAAGTAGGTAGCTTTGTATATAAGTGTTTCTTGGATATTTTTTTGTTAACTGTCGATACACAGAAAGGAATGATATTTTCATTCACCAAATAGTCTTTGTTCCTTACATTTGATCAAAGTTGTTGTTCAATGAGCTCTCGCCTTTTTGCCTAAAATCGAGTCTGTCCTTTTTCACTCTCTTCAGCCACTTACTGAACTCTCTTATTAATAGCTCTATCTCCTCGTTCTCGTCGGATTCATCTTCTACGTCATTCGTGACTTTACCAATCTCGACTTGCAATGCTAATCCTTTCTTCTTCTCTTGATTGTCCCTCAACAAATTCATTTCGAAATTTGTAAGAATTCCAATTACCTTCTCCAGCGACAAATCATTGATGTCATGAGCCTCCTTGATTGCTGCAATTTTCGGAATAAATCTGGGAGGAAGTGATCTCAACGTTTTCTTGACTAGTTTCAGATTAGCATATTTCTTCCCGAGTTGATGTGCCTGATTTGCTATATCACGCAATCTTTCATGAAAGTCCCCAATAGTTTCATTCTCATACACCTTCAGTTCTTCAAAATGCACAGCTAATATCTGTAGTTTTGACACTATAATAGATTTTGACCCTTCATGAATAGTCTACAACATATCCCACACTTCTTTAGCCAATTCACAAGCTGATATCATTGAAAAGCGTCCTTCATCAACAATACTGAAAATTGCATACAAAGCTTGTGAGTTTCCAAGTGCTCTTTCTTCTTTGGCTCTTGTCCATTCAAATGGATCTTTTAGAATTGTCTCTCCTTTATCGTCAGTAATCATCGGATGTATCCAGCCATGTACTACCGAGTTCCATGCTCTTGTTCCCTGTGCTTGAATAAAGACCCTCATTCGTGATTTCCATGCAGGATAATTGGAACCGTCCAACAGCGGTGGCCTGATAATTGATGCTCCTTCTCTTATGGCCATGTTCGCGAAACTAGAATCTACACCAGCTTGCTATTAAGTTCTAAATCGGTGACCTCACTTTGATACTAATTGAAAAATTGAAGGGGATTAATTATTTCGCAAACTTTCCGCAAACTTATTTGGCACCAACAAAATAAAAACAATCAAAACTAAAATAATAAAAACACAAGAAATTTAGTAACGCAGTTCGACACACCTTGCCTACGTCTGCGTGGCCCTCACCCAGTTTAATTACTTTCACCGAAGTACAATAGTTTTACCCAAGGCTTTACTGAGCCGACACTACTCAACCCTTGACACTATCTCTCAACCTCACTTCCTGTGAAAGATTTTCACACCCAATAGTACAACCGTCTCGTACTAATCTCGTCAGATGATTTGTCTAACTACGTTTACTCAAAACAATAATAACTAAAAATAGCTTAAGTATTTAATCAACTGAAAATTAAATAACAAGCCTATGAATTTATCTTCTTAAAATAATCCAGCTGAAACTCTTCACCTTAGCTTATTCTTTTTTCATAAACACGTCTCAGTGTTTCGTTAATTTATCACTAGCACTCACTTCACGTAGATGACTTCACTGCTTTGCTCACAAATTAAGTTCACCGTGGCTCCAATCACACCCAATGTCATTCAGCTATGTTCCAAGATATACACTGCCGCACTCACTTCAATTCCACACACTCACACACGTCAATAACCACTGCTGCACAGGAGATGAACATTAACACTCACAGCAGCTACACTTATGGTTTCAGCCCACACAATAAAGATTTCTGTGTTTCAAAAAAAACCAAGAAAAAACGACGGCATCGTTTTCTCTTGGCTTCGATGAAACTCACACCCAAAAGTTACAAACTCACCAAATCATCAGTTGCCGCACCACACCTACAAGGATTCTTCATATGCGTGTTTTTTATAGACTTCTACAACAACTAGGAGATCACATGTTTTTTAAGATTCCACCGTGATCTAGACAACATGTATATTTAATCCAATATGTGATATATATCACTTCCCTTTTTAAAGACTTCAATTAAAACACAATCTTCATATCTGCTACATATGCATTTAAAGCACAACTTCCACCCATCTTCATCAATCCAATTAATAATTTTCTTATATGTCCAATTTAAAATGCTAAAATTAAATAAGATATATAAAATATATCTTAACAAATTGTGTTAACCTATGTTAATTGATTTGGATTTTGTGTATGAATAATTAGATTTTTTTTATTGTTCAGTTATTTGTGTATAAACTAATTGTGAAAGGATGATTTAATGTGATCATTGAATCATTTGATTGCATAACCATTGCTAGAATTTCGATATAATCTGTAATTGCTATGTTGAGATTCATGTGTAGCGATTAATGATTCATAATTATTAGGGATAACATGACTTAAGTTAAATGACGCATCGTATATGGTTGTTATCTTGATTAATCAATTTTCCTAATTCGTAACGCTATTGCCTAATTAAATCTAGATATCATATCTTAGGTTATTCGATCGTTAGGTTTAATTAACAATCATATCTTTATTAAATAAAATCTAAAGGAAAACTCACGTTAATTATTAATCCATGATTAACAGTTTCTAGAAGAGGTTTGAAAACAACAAATCAATAAAATATGCTTAATTAGAGTATAGGCCGAGATTGAATCAAAAAATCGGATGTTTACCGATTTTCCCAATTTTACCATTTTTCGTATATTTTATTTATTTTATTGTTATTAGTTAATTTTAATTTTATTTTCTTATTTCAAAATTCAAACCTCTTATTTTTTCTAAACACCGATTAATTTCATTTCATAAGCTAACCGAATACTTCCTGTGGGATTAACTTAAACTCACTACTACTACAATAATAAAATAATTAGACTACTATTGTGATAATCTAGTTATTTTATTTTAACTAGTATTACGGCATACAAGTCATGGACACTTCTTGTGGGACAAATTCGTGCATGAAGGAAAACTTTTGTGACACTAGTCTTGTAATGGATATGCCATTCATGATTGTTAAGCCTCCATAAATTCTGGAACTGGCATTTTGTGTCACGGTTGAGTGGGATATACGTACCTATCTCCTCAACCGCCAACCATTAATAGGATTGCAAGTTTGAGAAAGAAAGGTTTTAAGTACGCATCGATAAGAATCGGGTCTGAATTCTATTTAAAACTTGATCAGAATTAAGTCATGCGTTGTTAATTTGGTCTGAATGCGCTTAAATTTAATAAATTATAATAATTAAGATATTATAAAGAAAAGCAATCTTATAAAAGCATGCAGTTTCCGACAGTTGGCAAGCGGGAGTTGGAGAAAACTGCGCAAAACGACAAATTAGTGAATTGGCCACTTGGCACATTTGGAACCACCTAACCAAAGTCCCTGCCTCGTTGGACTTGGAGGTAGCTATGGCCATCCTTGGAAGACAAAGGCCTGCCTCAGTTTATTCTTATACATTCAACCTTTCGTAGCTCACACGCGCACACACTCACCAAACTCACACCGGTCACTCTTTTACCTGCTCAACTTCTTGCTTTCCTCTCTTTATAGTCTCTCTATTGGAGGAGCTGAAGAGGGTGTCTTTGAAATTCCTTCTTCTAGGTGTTTGCTTCCTTGCTTGGATTGTTGCTGTGTCTTGGTGACGATGGCAGGGACTGGAGTTTTTGCAGAGATATTGGATGGAGATGTGTACAAGTATTACTCTGATGGAGAGTGGAAGAAGTCAGCTTCTGGGAAAAGTGTTGCTATTGTTAACCCGACCACAAGAAAGACCCAGTACAAGGTTCAAGGTAAGTGATCAATCAACAATTCTTGTTCTAGGTTTTATATGGAAAAAGGCTTAATCTTGGTTCTAATTTTGGACGGTTGAAATTACCCTTTATCTACAAGAGCTGCTTGAAATGTAAAGTTGTGTTCTTAGTGAAGAGAAATGACCAGAACAGATATTCTGTTTCTCATGCATATTGCGTTTTTCTGGTATAAAATGGAGAGAACATGAAAAGGCACGAACTAATCGAAGTAGATACCTCTGGGATGTGGATCAACTGAACAGCAACCTCTGTTGGCTAAATTTGTTTTCTGATCATATTCGGTTTTGGGAAACAGCTTGTACACAAGAAGAGGTTAACAAGGTTATAGAATCAGCAAAAAGTGCACAAAAGTTATGGGCTAAGACTCCACTTTGGAAGAGAGCAGAGCTGCTTCACAAAGCAGCTGCCATTCTGAAAATGCACAAAGACCCAATTGCAGAGTGCCTTGTTAAAGAGATTGCAAAACCAGCCAAAGATTCAGCAACTGAGGTATATGATAAGTTGTCCCAATGATCACAGTCCGACAATCAGTACTAAAACATTGTGAATCTCATCAACGTGATTTCTTATTGTTTCTGAAGGTTGTCAGATCAGGTGATCTAGTTTCTTACACTGCTGAAGAAGGGGTAAGGATTCTAGGAGAAGGCAAGTTCTTGGTCTCTGATAGTTTTCCTGGAAATGAGAGGACCAAGTACTGTCTTGCTTCTAAGGTATGCAATCCACTATAGTAATATTTCCTGATACTTTTTGTACACAAGTTACTGATTAGTTATCAGGATTGTTGATATAATGAGGTGAGGATAAGATTTTTGGCTTATCCCTTTGACAAATATGACAAAAAGGCTTTAAAACGGATTTCAGATTATCCTATCAAGGTAGAAGTTGACGAATTGGTTTGGTGATGTCAGTTTTAAGAATATGATAATGGCCACCTATCCTGGTATATGACCTAAGCGTACCATCACAAGTTCAAAACTAAATAGTGAATATGTTATTTACGTTGATAGATATCTGTTGATAGTTTTCTCTATGTTGTTTCTATTTTTTGTTTTATTACTTCTTTTTTTTCTTTTTTTTTTTGGGTCATGACATGCCAAAAAGACAGTAACAGATATGTTTTTGGTTTTTTTCAGTTTTTCTTTTTCATAATCTCATTATCTTGTTCAAAGAAAAGGGACTCAAAACTATTTGTTTCTTAACACTAGTTCCTGGAATTCCCTAACATCCTAAGCTGAAAATTTAGAGAAGCAATGTAGGTTAAATACATTGAATTATTAAAAATTCAGAAAGCAGAACATAAACTTCAGGGAACGCAACATCCCACTGAAAGTGGTTTCCCTGCTTAACATTTATCTCTAATTTTTCTTCGATGACTTTCACTGTGTAGATTTGCCTGTGTTTGAGGCCCTTCATGTACAAAATGTACTGAATATTTATACCTGGAACTTACATACGTCGATTGCATTAAAATGCAGATTCCGCTGGGGGTGGTTTTAGCGATTCCGCCGTTTAATTATCCTGTCAACCTTGCTGTTTCAAAGATTGCCCCTGCATTAGTAGCAGGAAATGCCCTTGTACTCAAGCCTCCGACTCAGGTTTCTCATGAATGTCTTCCTTAGGAGGATGAAATCTTTTGAATTTGTTTCTATATGTAAACCTACTAGGAATAACTCTATGAATATAACCATTAACTTGTTTCCAGGGTGCGGTCTCATGTCTCCATATGGTACACTGCTTTCACTTAGCTGGCTTTCCCAAAGGCCTGATCAGCTGTGTTACTGGAAAAGGTTCAGAAATTGGTGACTTCCTTACTATGCACCCTGGGGTTAATTGTATCAGGTAACTCATTGTTTGTTTTTCCGTAGTCCGTTCTTTGCAACAATTTACTCAAATTAAACAACCAAGGGGCATTCTTTCCTGTGCAGTTTCACTGGCGGAGACACCGGTATTGCCATTTCAAAGAAGGCCAGCATGATCCCTCTTCAGATGGAGTTGGGAGGAAAAGATGCCTGTATTGTGCTTGAGGATGCTGACCTGGATTTGGTAGCTGCCAACATAATAAAAGGAGGATTTTCTTACAGGTTGGGAAGTTTTTATAATTTTTTATAAAGTTTTTCATTAGGAAAATGCAATGTAGAAGATTTATATTAAGCATAGGAAACTCAATATAGTTCTGCCTCCAATCATGTCCATCACTCTGAAGTTCTGACATTTTTGCCATATCTTCTTCATTAGCGGCCAACGATGCACTGCCATTAAGGTTGTCTTGGTGATGGAATCAGTTGCTGATAGTCTTGTTGAGAAAGTAAAGGCAAGAGTTGCAAAATTAAGAATTGGGCCACCTGAGGATGACTGTGATATCACTCCAGTAGTTACAGAATCATCTGCCAACTTCATTGAAGGACTTGTTATGGATGCTAAGGAGAAAGGAGCTACATTTTGCCAGGAGTACAAAAGAGAGGGCAACCTTATCTGGCCCTTGCTGTTAGATAATGTAAGGCCCGATATGAGGATCGCATGGGAGGAGCCTTTTGGACCAGTTTTGCCTGTTATAAGGATAAGTTCCGTTGAAGAAGGAATCCACCATTGCAATGCCAGCAATTTTGGACTACAGGTACGGACCATTTTCATCCTTAACCTTTCAGCTTTAGTTAGTTTGGAGCTTGATAGAATTCAACTTTTCTCTCCAGCTGTGATTCTAACACTTCTAATCCATACAGGGGTGTGTCTTCACAAAGGACATCAATAAAGCATTGTTGATCAGTGACGCAATGGAAACTGGCACAGTTCAGATCAACTCTGCACCTGCTCGCGGTCCAGATCATTTTCCTTTCCAGGTGAACCAACTCTCAAAATATTACAAGGATAGCTTGCTTCTAAATTTGACTTCACTGCCCAATTCTGGGCTAACAAATGCTTTATCTATAGGGTTTGAAGGATAGTGGGATTGGATCTCAAGGTATCACAAACAGCATTAACATGATGGTCAAGGTCAAGAGCACTGTTATCAATTTACCTGCCCCTTCTTATACCATGGGTTAGATCTTCCATTGAGATCGGTATTACTTGTAGGTAATTAGTAAGTTTGAGGAAATTCTTCTCCCTTTTAGAGTACAAACTCCTACCATATGCTGTCAATTCTTATCCATCAATAGGTAAGCGTAGAATAAGGGATGAAGATGTATCATCTTGCTCGGAATCGTGTACTATAAAGTATTCCGTTAGTGAATTATCACAACAGTGGATGCTTTGTATGTTCTTGTGCATCATTTTCATTAGAATGCACAATATAAGGACTTGGTAACTTACCTGGAGGATTACATCCAAAACTAAATGATTTGGCAAGTCAGAATAACTTTATTTTTAACAAGCATGCCTCTTGATGTCCCTGTCATTGAAAGGATCTTGTAATAGGAACTATATTCGAGTTCTGCTATACTTTCCAATTCATTAGTGTGAAAAGAAAATACTGTTATGAAGAGAGAGTTTGAGTGTACTTTGAAGTGCAAGAGTGAGTGAGGGCTGTCAAAACTTGGTGTTTCTAATTTTTCCTGGAAACACATAACAGTCGACCAAACTGTAACAATGACCAAGTCAAGTCATAAAGGAGGATGTTGCTTGTATTGGGTATTCTTTGTTGTTGGGTTTGGACTTGTTCATGGTGGAGTTGGTTGTTCCTGCTGTTTTGTTATTGGTCTTCATGGTATCTCGAAGGATGACATTTGTGCTTGGATTGACTCTGTCTGAAGTCAATGGGTTAACCACTCTTCGGGTTGAATTTAGATTTTAAATCGGGTTCGAGTTAGAATTTGATTGCTCAAATTTGAGTATTTAGACTTAATCAAAGTGAAGTTTGACAAATTTTATAAAATTTGACTAATTATGATATTTTTCTAATTTAAATAAATTCACCTAAATTAAACACGTTAAATTAAATTTGATCGGATTCGCTCATTCTGTAAACAGTCCTTTCAAAAAATGTCCGGTTCATATGGTTATTAAAATTGAAAATAACTTAATTGAGTTCTTTTTTTTTAGTCATCTACAAGTTCTATTTTTTAAATTGCTTCAAATTCAAATTTAATCTCCTTCAATATTTCACGAGTAGCAGCTATTTCAGGATTCTATTTGTTAGCCTCACGAATAATTTTATTACCCTCATGAGCAAAATTGCATCCTTCGTTACAAGCTTGTGTACAAACTTTTAGAATTACTCGATTAATTACGACTCTAGGTCCATTTTCTTAAGAGTGTTTTAAAGTTTTTTCACCAAATTGTAGTACTTAATTATCTCCAAAGATCTCATAATATTAACCTTAGCAACATTTGGTCCTTTTTTTTTTAATCTTTTTCTCTTGTTTAAAAAGACCAATATAAGGATGAGAAATAATTAAATAAAAATCAATCAATTTATTAATAATCGATCAACTTTAATAAATGAATTAAT
>JANIHY010000209.1:2079539-2090056 GCA_027479065.1 Erythroxylum brevipes
TATATAGTATTTAATTAAATTATTCATAGCTTTTTATTAATAATAAATATATTAGATAATTAAAAATATATATGTTTAATCCAAAAACAAAATCTTTTCAGAGTCTCCCCCGACTCCGGCCATTGTTGTGCACATTCAACACGTAATGGGAAGATAACCGGCATGGTGTACCCTACCATGTGTAAAATGGCTGTGGTAAGTGGTGTGAATATAAATTCGGTCCACAACTGGCTGGAGACTAAAAGACGGTCGAGTACTTTTGAGGTTTTGGGCAATTTGGAGCTTTAGCATAAAGGACACAACACAACCACAGTAGAGTAGAAACCGTATAGGCCTAGCAAACCAAGTCCCAAGTTGGTCTGGGCAGTGGAAGGTAAAATCCTATCCTCTGTCCAATTCTTTCCAATCTCACAACCACAAAAAGTGGGGGGGAGGGGCCTCACATACTTCACATTCTTAACGGAAGGGACCACTGGGGAGTTTTTCTGAGGACCCTTTTGGAGGTTCTGCATTCTTTTTCAATGGCTTGCAGAATTTCTGAATCTGTCTTCGTTTGCAAGGTAATACCCTTTTCTCAGTCACTCCTTCTATGACGAAAGATCCTTTCTTTTTGCGTGAATTTGATTTGGGTTGCTTGGTTTTTGTTCTCAGGGCGTCCATCAAAGGCCACCTGCTTGTCCAAAGCTTGGCTCTCATTTCTCTCCAGGTTTATTTATATCTGTTACTCTCTCTAATCTGGCTTAGAAGTTTCAGTTTTCTTTAGGTTTTACTTCATGTTCATTTACTTCTTTTGATATGATAACTGGATTATCAAGTTTTGTTTACTCGGTAGTTGGTCCTTTTTTTTTTTTTGGTTGAGGTTCTTAGTTTCTTGAGCTGCATTGCAACGTTTGGTGGTGGATTTCTAGCTTCAAGTCTCTTTGCAGGGAGTACCAGATGTACTAAATTAGTAGTTCACAGCTTAAGCAGAAAGTGCCCGAAGAGATATGCTTTATGAGTTTAGTGTAGTGTGTGGTTCTATTGACAAGTTCTTGAATTTGTTGTTCAGAGCTGCTTGTTACAAAAGATTCTAATCGGTATCCTGGAACAATCTGATTTGAAAAACAGAAACTTTATGCACAACTTCTGTGACTTTCGTTTACTTGCAATATTTGAAAGTTTCACCACTATTGTAAAATCTTGATAAGCCTTAATTTTGGCAAGAACTTGAGTCTTGCTGCATCTCTTATTTTCTAAACATCTAGAAACAAATTTGATATTTTCATAACTTCAATGATACGAAAGATAAACCACTTGTTTGAAGCACTGTGCATTTTTATCCCTATTATCTCTGCTTGCCTTCAATTTATAACATTTTCTTCTGGCCTGTGGGGAGCAAGAGGTTTTTTTTTTTTTTTGACTTCTGTTCTCCGGATAGCTAGATCTTCTCCATGTTTTATAGAGGGCAGGCTTTTCCTTCTTGGTAGATAAGGCTGCTTGCAAAATTTTGACAGTACCAGCTTATAATACTTCTTTTTTGTAGACAGGCATCCATCGGTTAACATGGGACAGAGTTCTTCTCAAGGGAGGCAAACAAAGAAAATACGCAATTCCCTTAAAAAGGAATATAGCAGTCCATGAAGTGGCAGTACCAGTTTCACCACCTTCTACAGATAGCACTGAAAGCAGAAAACTGCTAGCCGAGAGTTATGGATTCACACAAATTGGTGAACCCCTTCCAGAGAATGTGACACTGAAAGACATCATGGATACCCTCCCAAAAAAGGTAAATTTAACTGCTTCATGCATCCAAATTATCAGATGGTTTTGTTGCCCTAAGACTAAGAATTCTGTAAGTAAGCTCCATTTATCTCTTCTCCTTTTATTCTTCTGTAAACTTTGGTTTTCAGGTGTTTGAAATTGATGATCTAAAAGCGTGGCAGTCAGTTTTAATATCGATTTCTTCATACACTTTGGGCCTCTATATGATTGCAAAGGCTCCATGGTACTTACTGCCCCTTGCTTGGGCATGGACCGGGACTGCAATAACTGGGGTAAGTTATTTACACTCATATTTTTGAAATTTTTCGGTTGATTCATCGTTTCTTACTGTAGTTGCTGCTCTATATAGATCTTCCTGAGTCTTTTATGTCTAATTTTGTTTTTCCCAATTTTGAAGTTCTTTGTTATAGGCCATGATTGTGCTCACAAGTCATTTTCAAAGAACAAACTGCTGGAAGACATTGTAGGAACTCTTGCCTTTCTGCCACTGATATACCCTTATGAGCCATGGAGATTTAAGCATGATAGGCATCATGCAAAAACAAATATGTATGTATGAAATAAGATAATTGATCATTCTACAGAAGGAATCTGTTGGTTAATTTCGTTCCCTTTTTCTTAAGAGGCAGATGGCTTCTAGACTATTCTAATACCTGCTCCTCATATACTCATAGGTTGGATGAAGATACAGCATGGCATCCTGTTGTGAAAGATGAGTTTGATTCATCAACTATTTTGCGTAAAGCAATCATATATGGATATGGTCCATTTCGGCCTTGGATGTCTATAGCTCACTGGTATCATACTACAAAGAGAACAATTGCATATACATTTTACACTTCCTGGTATTCGTAGCCTTCTTAACGAAAGACATTCTTTTGCATAATGATTACTAACAGGTTAATCTGGCACTTTGATCTGAAAAAATTCAGACCCAGTGAAGTCAAAAGAGTGAAGATTAGCTTGGCATGTGTTTTTGCATTTATGGCAATTGGATGGCCGTTGATTATCTATAAAACTGGGATTTTGGGATGGATCAAGTTTTGGCTGATGCCATGGTTGGGCTATCACTTCTGGGTAACACAACTTGCTACATAAAGTGCTCCATAATTTTGAAGCTATGAATGCGCTATATTAGTCATTCTCACATTACATGTTTCATTTTTCCTTGAATTCCCTTCCTCGTCTGTGTTGAGGGGGAAGTTATTAGGCACATGCAGTTTTTCTTAAACATCTATCATACTTGTCATTGCACTATACATATGTGGGGAGTTGAAAAGGAAGGGTCCTTTTCTATGATGACTGGTGGTTGCTTATTAGAAACCCAACTCTATCATTTTAGCACATTCACAGTCTTGTCTTGTCTGTTTGTTGTTTAATTGAAAGGAAAAGGGAGAAAATGGATCATATTTCAAATAATATTCACTGTGACACAAATTTTGATTTGTCATTAAACTTTTAGTGGGTTTATAGATGACGACTGTCATCTTCAGAAAACAAACTTAACAGCCTTAAGAAAAAAGTAAATTATAAGTTGAATTACCTCTCTGTATACCTGTAAACTGCATGCGTTGCATTCCTTTGCTGAAAAGTTTGTGATCTAGACAGATTCGCATATTTAAGAATAAAGTGGTATGCTCAGCTAGTTCAGGATAATGACACATTAGGACATGCTTTAACAACTTCATAAATTCACATCTTTCACCAGAGTTCAGTTAATGATTATTGATTGCTTCCTTTTCTGTGATAGACTTCATGTCAGTCTGTTTATCTTGCAACTGATATTGTTGTTTTCCTCAATTATAGATGAGTACCTTCACAATGGTTCATCATACGGCTCCTCACATTCCCTTCAAGTCAGCATCTGAGTGGAATGCAGCTCAGGCGCAGCTTAATGGAACAGTTCATTGTGATTACCCTCGTTGGTAATAATTATTTTCTTGTGTGGATTCTCCAAATCTTCGCCCGCTTTTATCAAATTTAGAGTTGCAATGTACTGAGAGAGTGACTCAGATAATAATTCACAATTTTCCCATTTTAAGCTGCTCTAATACTAACACTTAGAAACTGCCTAGGTTTACATCTTCATGCATAGAACTTATCAAGTCATTTGAATTTCCAATTTGCAACTGAAAAGAATTAGCAGGATGAGTTTTTTACTCTTAGGGAAAGAGAGTATAAATTTGGCATATATGTTTACTTGGTTTGGTAGATCTCCATGGGATAAGTCCTTGGCTTATAGGCTTTCTAGAATTCTATTACTTAGTCTCACAAGGTGGCATAACTAGCTCTGTTTTTGCTTCCATGCATTGGCTTCCAAGCTAATCTATTAGTTGCTGATATGATTTGAGTGAAACTGGGCATTCTTTACCTTGCAGGATAGAGATACTGTGTCACTATATCAATGTCCACATCCCTCATCACGTTTCTTCAAGAATACCGAGCTATAATCTAAAAGCAGCTCATGAATCTCTTCAAGAGAATTGGGGAAGGGTACAAATTCTTGATATACTAAAAACTCATTCCATTGGTATTGAACTGTCATTTTGCATAGAACAGACAATGATCTTGTTTTATACCTTATCTATAAGGCTTGATATCTTACTGATTTTAATTTTATGCATGCAGTATATGAATGAGGCAACATGGAATTGGCGTCTAATGAAGACAATTATGACAATGTGCCATGTCTATGATAAGGAACAGTATTATGTTCCTTTCGACCAGCTTGCCCCACAAGAATCTCAACCAATTACATTCCTTAAGAGAGTGATGCCTGATTATGCTTGAACTTTCATTGGCTTGGTGGTTCAACCACTGTAATTTAAATACGAGGCCACACACATCTAGGGGGGATCGGCCACCGGAAGGTATCATCAACCTTAAACTACGTTGCAGATCTCACGGAGGCTATTGGTTTTTTTCCTTTTCAAGCTATTATTTGTCATGGAATAGAAAAAGATTTTGATTTATGCACCATTCCAAGGTTTATAATGATGCATACAGAATTTTTGAACAGGTCTATGAGTCTTAGTTATGACATGTATAATCTCCTTGACTCCAGTGATTCAGCGTATTAGTTCCCAAGCAACAAAATAAAAATCTTGTTAGAGTCCATTTCGTAATTAGACTTCTGCTAACATTATCTAAACTTGGATTCATAGAATTGGCATCTAGTGAAGATGATAATGATAGTACACCATGTTTACGATAAGAAGCAAAAATTCACATTGCTTGTGGCCGCATGCCTCCAAACAATCTCAACCAGTCACATTCCTCAGGCATGTTGTGCCTGCTTTTTCTTGAATTTTCTGTAAGTCATGGGGTCTACCATATTTTGGCACTTTCTATCCTCTTTCGTGGTCAACTTTGGTATGCTAACACCATTTGCTCAGACAGAGTCTTATGATATAGTTTTAACCATAGCCAACAACACTGACATAATCTTCTACAATGGAAATTGTTTTTTAAAATGGAAATTGAAGGAAGCTTCCTGGGGATTCACTGTTAGGAGTCACCAGGTAAAAGCCAATCCAGACAGAGAAGAGATTGAAAGTTCGGATCTCTGTTAGTACAATTACTCAAGATGGCTTTGTCAGACAGAATTCACGTCTGAAAATGGAGTCTATTTCTCATCAGAAACATCTTCTGCCATCTGATTATATATTGATAAGAATCGTCTGTTTAAAACATCTGAATATGATCTCTATCTTCTGATTGTGTTTATGGTATTAAATAGGTGTCACTGACATTGTGCTTACTAGTGTAGTTGATGTACAAGCTTTTAGACTCCTCCATGTAAACTAAATAATTGAACTGAGTTTGGCTTGCTAAACTTCTATAACTAGTAGCTTTGATATTGTTCTAGTGGAGCTAATTTACTAGCTATTTCAGTTTGCCAACTTCACCATTAATTTATGGAGTAGTTAAGCAAATTAAATTGCTCACATGCATATAGCATCTCTCTCTGCCCCTCACTGACAGAACCATACAAAAGCAAACAAGGATTATGGTTGGTTCCTTCTGAACTTGCATTTTGGGAAGTTGAATATAAGAGTTGGCAAGTGTCAGAAACACCAAAGTGGTGATGACATAAAAGCTGAAAGATTGGATTTTGATGGTGTGGCCATTATAGTTGACAGATATTATCAGCAGAGCACATGGTCTTAGAAAAACATAAACTCTTAATGAGGTAAAAGCCCCACTCCAAACTTTATGTAAAGTTAAAGTAAATCAACTCCTCAAAAGTGAGCTGCCTTCACACTAGGATCTCCTAAGAAGTTTCGTTGTGTAACTGCTCACATGCACAATGAGAATCTCCATTCTTTTATGACCCCTCAAGAGGAAGAATCTGGGATGTGTTTGAAGTACAAGAGATTGGTTATGTAAAGAAGAGGTCAAAAGAGCCAAAATGTTAAGAAAGAGGTCAAAAGAAGCATATGAAAGTGGAAAAGAATTAGAAATTAGGCAAGTAGACCCCATAGGAAATTCGGCTGAGCAATCCTTGTTCATAGTACTGTGGAAGGTTAAGATATGGCATTACAAGTAGTAAGGTTGCCTATTTCATTTCCATATGTGACTATAGGACTAACCACTGACATATTTCATTCTTAGTTACATGATAGTTAAAACTCTATACACAAAAAACTCAGGTTATCTTCTGCAAACTTGGAGGTCGGGCTTTGGCAATTAAGAGTGAACCAGTAAACCATTCTTATGAAAATGCAACTAAACATAACCAGGCAGGCCAGAACTTAACTCATACAACCGGAGGAGGCGGAGTCTCCCAAACATCAAAGACATTTTCCTCGCTGTGAAGAGCAAACAACCTGTCGCCACCAATCGAAAAATCACAAATCGAACCTCCATAAGTACGTCGCAGCCTGGATGTTAATACCCAATCAGGACCACAAAGCACAGATATGCAATCATCCATTGAAGAAAACAATTGCCCCTCGTGCAATGCTAGTTTTGGATAACAAGGTTCATCAGGCATTTTTCCTTTCATCAACCTACTCCTTGAACTCCACCTCACACTCCCCACATTCATCCTCAAATCCATGAACCCCAAATCCTCGTACTCATTCACCACACATATAGCATGATTACCTTCCATGGCTATTGCATCACGAACTCGCTTCTCGTCCACAGTAACTGTAGCTCCAATGTCAGACCAAGACCAAACCATACTCTTTGCCCTGAAATCCAACAAGCTGATGTAACAATTGTCCTTCCTTGGAAACAGAGTAGCTACCAGTAAACAATTGCTTCCGTTCAGCCATTGTAACCTGTCAGCATCTCCTAGCGACCAACCAGGGCCCTCGTAGAAGAAATCTATCTGCTTTCCAGTGAGTTGATCCCACACACCAATGCCATACTCATTACTCCTTCCCTTACAGCTGCTAAAGATTCTATGATCACAAGTTGTACTCAACGCCCCAGCAGTGAAGCTCTTAACTTGATTCTCATGCCAAACCTGAAACTTATGCCTCAACTCACCTGTGCTCCTGTTAAACAACCCCATTCCTCCATCTCCACGCCCCAATCTCTCACAAGCACTTACGAGCACATTCTCAGAATCAAGCCAAGCTGCATCGTTCACTCTTTGGTAATCAAGATTGATTGGTGGGTGCTCTTCCATCATCCAATCATAAACATGAACCATACTACCATGTGCTACACAACACCCACCATCAGGGCCTGCACGAATTGCTGTCCCATCTCCCGGTGCTCGGCCCGTGACGGACCTGCCATGGCGAAGTCTATTGCCGTCAAATGGACCCCATTTCGCTGATCTCACATGGTCCAATAGACCGTAAAATGAGGCCTCTCTGTAGAGGAGTCTTTCAGGGACGTGAGGAGGGATGTGGAAATCGCCGGTGCGTAGAAGATCGAGGAGGACACTGAAACAGTCTGAGTTTCGATCAATGAAGAATTCACTGTTCGGGTTGGAGTCGTTATGGGGTTGTTTGAAGTTCCAATTATCGTCAAACAACGCACCGAAAAAGGAGTTCCGACCAGCATGGGCTAAGGTTGTGGAGGTTGTTTCGAAGATTCTGCCTCCCACGTTGAACCTAATTCTGTCTTTGGGGACTTTCATGGCCCGATTTATGGAGAATTTGAAAGGTTTAGGAGGTTCAAGAACGGACGAAACAGAAAATGTATCAGATTGAGGGTCTATGGAGAAAAACAAGGGAAAAGTGAATTTTTCATTGAAAGTCCAGACACAAATTTCAGGACAACGAGAAAAACAGTGAACGTCCTGTATGGTTGGAGGAGATTGCGGGATTGTGTTTCTTTAGAACATATTAAGGTTCAAAATCAAGGGACAAAACAAACGAAGAAGATGTTAAACAAGGATCAGCACAGACAAAACACAAGAAATCCACAAGAACGTGAAGTAAAAGGCCTGCTTTTTTTAGTTTAAAACAAGTTCTGCAGATACCCGGCGAGACTAAAACAGAGCAGAAACAGGGGACACCGATCAAACCACGACGAATTTGGACAACAGACTGAATTTTGAAATCTGGGTATTGAGGGGACAAGAATTTCGGGAATGGGTTTTGAATTTCGAGAGATTTTGGTTCGAACCAAACAGGGAATCGGTGCTTTTAGATTTCAAAAACCATCAACTTTGATATTTTCTCTTCTCTCTATCTCTCTTAACATTTCTTTCTTCACGTTTTCCTCTCTCTTCTCACCGGTATTGCCCTCTCGCTGGCTGGACCAGACATTGTTCGAACTTTATATAACCAAAAAAGAGAAAAGAAGCGGTAGGCTCCACTTGGCTTTTGTTTCCCACCTTCTTTTCATACCGTTAAAACTATAAGATTTAAAGATTTGGTGAAGATCCAACGGTGGTTGCGAGAATGATGGGTGTGATTCATGGTGGTTTAGATTGATTATGGCGGCCTCGTAATAAAATTCTGTGTTGAATTGTTCAATTGGTTCCTGATCAAGTCAACTGTCTTGGCCCAAGAGAAGGGAGTAGAGTGAGAAAGGGACTTGTGAGATATCATCTTAGCTGTTTTATATTCATTTATTTGCAATAAAGAAAAAAAAATGACACGACATTTTAGGCCCTTTAATGAGACGTCCTGAAGCTTTGCATCAAACAAAACTTAAAAACCTTGCCTTTGATCTTAGTTCTTTTCATTGTTTATCTATCAACAATAATAAATAATAATAATATTAAGTAGAATTCAATAATATTAAGTAGAATTCTCTTTGTATTACTAAAGAGGTTTACTAATACACAACTTTACTTTTAATTAGTAGATAGATTGTTTTAAGAGTAGAGAGATTGTTTTTAAATCTTTCATTATTTAAATAAGTTAAATGTGAAATTGTTGGATTGCTTTTCTTTAAAATAGTTATCTTAATGCTAAAATCTTCAATATAAAGATGATGAATTGGAAATGACATCATTTAATAACTTCTATTAAAATGGTATCGTTTTAATCACATTCATTCCAATTTTAAGTTATTAAATTCGATGGGTGTTTGAAAATCTTCGAATTAAATTCATTAAAGATTTTGATTCAATCACATTAATGAGATTGAATTAAATTCAATTTACAGAACAAACCCATTAATATTATAATTGAATTCAATTATACTGTTTGGAACACAATCAAAATGAATTCAATTATTTCATATTACATTTTTACCCTTGACTAAAAATAATCTTATTAAATAATAAACATTTGCACTTACATAGAGTAAGTTATAAACATCAATTTCATTATAAGTGATGTAATTAAAAAAATTCATTATTAAAATGAAGAAAATTCATTGCAAATGACATTAAACTAGACCGAGTTATGAAGACAATAAAAAACTATTATAATTTGGAAGCTTAAAAATGCATGAAAAAGTAGTAGTTCTTTTGCGTTGACAACTACAAGGCACTATCAATTTTTAAAATTTCACTCAAAATTATTTAATATCGTAACAAGTTTAACATGTCTTCCTGTGATAAAGATACATATGATCGTTGCATCAGAAAATTAAATAAAAAATTTATACTTGCATAAAGCAAATTATATCATCCGTAAAGTTCCATACTCAAGATCCCAAATGGAACAAGATTCACTTAAAATGTAACTGAAAACAAACTAACAAAAGAAGTTAAATATATACAAAAAATTTGAGAAATGCAAAAGAATGTAGACATGATGGAAAAATGAAACGAGAAACTAAATCGAACGATGAATCTAAAATAGAACGATGATCATAGACAAAAAACTAAAAAAGAAAAGATATTATGAACAAGGAAAAGAGAAAACCTGGATATGATGGGAGGTGTTGATCCGTGGAGAAAGTGTTGTTATTTCATTTCTTTGAGGGAGGAGCTATTTGAAGTGGGAGGAATTGCTTAAGGTGAAGAGATACATGGTAGGATTAGATGGGTATTATTAGAATGATATTTTCGACGTTAAAAAAAAAAGAATTGAAGTCCCAGTTTGTAATTCAATTCCAATGCTTTTTCAGGCTAATTCAATTTATAAAGGATGATGAGGTTCAATTCATATAACACTTGAATTAAATTCAATGCAATTCATATCATTCTAAACACCCTATAAGTTTTCTAACGTAAAACTTAAACTAAAATTAGTCTATTTTTTACTAGGCTTATATCAATAGAACTATTATTAATAGAGTTTTGTCTATAGATTTTTTATGATAATAAATTTTCTAAAAAAATAGTTGACTGTTTGATTATCATTTTAAAAAAAGAGCTCTTTTGAAAAAGT
>JANIHY010000209.1:2098196-2113012 GCA_027479065.1 Erythroxylum brevipes
GCCTTTTTATATTTTGCATGAGTAAATCCTTATTGTTACTCTAATATTTTTAAAAATTCCTACTTTTTAAAATAAATACATATTTATTAATTAGTTTCATTGAAAGTTTAAGAAAAATAATAAAATAAGTGTTGTAATAAAATATTATGGTTTTTTAAAATATTAACTATATAAAAATTTATAAAATAAGTCAATAACTCAAATTAATTTTTGTAAATAATTTCATGTAAGAAAGAACACTAAAGACTAAAGTCCTCATAGCAGCAACAAGTAGGGTTTAATAGCAAGACTGTTTTCCTGCCACTCATCTTTCTCCCGTTTCTTAGAGAAGGCCGTACAAAACCAAACACCCGATCGCTGTCTATCACTTTTCTTCTTTCCACCACTAATCTTCTCTATCGAGAAAGAACAGGCAAAAGGGTATCCAAAGACGGCGGCTTTTTGGCTTTTTGGCTTTTCATTGCCATTTTCGATACGGTGTGATTTGAAGCCGGTTCTGTTTTTGTCGAATTGGTTCGGTGGTTTCTGGAAAGATGGAATATCTTAGTAGCAACTCTGAGCTTAGGATCGGACTCTCTAATGGCGAGTTTGCCAACGAATCGTCTTCTATGAGACTTTCTTCTTCTGTTTCTACTTCGTTGCGGAGAATAGAGTTCCATCCGGCGAGAAAGTCGTTGTCTGTGTTTGAGAATAGATCCGATGATTTTCAGATTGAGACTCTAAACCCTGATTTTGGTCGGAAAAGACCGGCCCAGGAGTTGAATCCTGGCCAGAGCTCGAAGAAGCCGGACGTGACGGATATTGTGGAAAATGGGTTGGATCCTGAGTTCAATTTTGGTATTACTTTCAGGAGAATCGTGAGTTCTTTCTTTAAAGACTCTTTTTTTTAAAGTGGAGAATTGGTAGAATTTTCTTTTTTCTATATGGAGACGTTTTTCTATGCAGAAGTCTTGTTCTTTAAACTTATCCCAAGCATGATTATACATTGAAAGGTTGTCTACTCTTTGCGATTGTTTTAGTTGATAAGACGTTTTTTTGCCTCTTTATATTGCTTTATTTTGTATGGGATCACCTACTGAGCTAGTTGATTTGAGTTCTGAATTGAACATTTTCAAATTATGATTCCTCTGGCTACTTCTGTTTATTTGACTCGGGCTTTCAAGTTAATGGGAATTTGCTGTAATCTCTAGGTACTTAATATTGTGGGTTTTATTCATATGAATTTTCTTTTACTTGTTTATTTCCCTTTTTCGAGGCATATAAAGATAGTTGCATCCGTGAATAGTTTGATTTCAATTGCTTTCTTTTTGTCAAATAATCTCCCGGTGCATTTGTTTTCTATGATCAAATTGTTTCTGTTGGCAATTGCTTTAGTGGCTTCTTTGATTGGGTTATGTCATTTGGCAGTGCATTGTTCTATTTGGCTTATGAATATCTGGAGCTTGCTTATACGCAACCTTTCCAGTTGTTTATTCCCCATGGAATTTGTGAATGCATTTTCAGGGTGCTGGTTTAGAAAATCTTGGAAATACGTGTTTTCTCAATTCAGTGCTGCAGTGCCTGACGTATACCGAGCCATTGGCTGCATATTTGCAAAGTGGCAAGCATCAAAATTCCTGTGAGTACCTCTCATTTTTTGTTTTGTCCACCTCTCGTATGCTTTATTCTGACATGCTGAATGGCACATATATTTGCATGCACACATCTGTTTACGAGCTGTAGTTCCTGTATTCGATTGTTTGTGTCCCCAATTAACTCTTTAACTAGTTCTTTATACAAGATTATGACTCAGTTAATAGAAATGATTACCAAAAGGGGGTGGAGTTCGATAAAAATAACAAGTTATTATGTCCGAGAAGTTTGGACCATAGTTAGACCTCTTTTTTCAGTAGGGTGACACCATTATACTGCATGTGGCTCTTTACATATTTACAGTGGTTAACTCTCAATTTTCAGGGGGAGGAATTTCTGTAAAAAATTGTGAAGGATCATTGTAGGGAGTGTCTCGTCAGAAAATTATCGAGTGATTTATTGATTTATGTAATTTAGCACTGACAAATAAAAGTTTTGTTTCGCTCTTGGGGGGTTCCTATAAATGCTTACCTTGTATCATTTATTTACCTAATTAATACTTATGCCTTACGGGGAACAATAATGTTTACATCTTTAATGGTTATGTTTGAGTCTTCTGCCTCTTTTGAAGATTTTATGTGATTGGCTTTGTTTCCATTCCCTTTGATTCTATTCATAGAATTACATAACCTTGTACGTATCCATGTTTTGAGTAATGTAAATCAGTTATACTGATCAGTTTCATTATATTTTTGGTTTATTTATGAAGGCCATGTTGCTGGCTTTTGTGCATTGTGTGCCATCCAGAAGCATGTTAGCCGTGCATTGCAATCAACTGGGAGGTCTCTAGTCCCAAAGGATCTGGTCTCTAACCTGAGATGTATCCTTCTAATATTTTACATTATTATTTCTGATCTTTATTGTTTAGCTAGAACTTTTGTAGCCCAATTTTTTAAAGTCTTTTTTCATATGCACAAGGCAGATTTATTATTTGATAATCATTGAGATATTGCTTTCACTCTGTATTACTGCATTTAAAAAATTTTCTTCTCTTATCCTTGAAGTAAACTGTAAATTGTTTAATACGCTATTTATTGATGGAGTTATTTCTGAAATGTGTTATTCCTTAGTTGTGGAGCTTCTAAAAGCTACTCCAAAGTCCTGATAGGCAGATTACTCTTTACAGTTTTTGTGTTTCGTGATTTGTTATTCTTGACCAAATATTAGGCATATCTCGGAATTTTAGAAATGCCAGACAGGAGGATGCACATGAATACATGGTGAATTTATTGGAATCAATGCATAGATGCTGCTTGCCTTCTGGAGTGCCCACTGAGTCCCCCGCTGCTTATGAAAAGAGTTTGGTACACAGAATCTTTGGTGGTCGCCTCTGTAGTCAGGTAACTTTCTGTCCTGATTTTCTAGCTATAATCTATCCAATTTGAATACCTGGACTTCAGAATAATGTTAGTAAACTTATTTGATGACTAATGATGTCATTAGTTGGCGGGATTCATGTTAAATCGTAATTTTGGTACATTTCACTTTCTTTGAAATTCATTTACTGAAAATTGAGCTTAAAGTGGCCCTTTTCTTGACCTTAATTTTATTTTCCCTACACATGAATTTATATTTTTTTCCGTGGTAATATTTCAGGTCGAATGCCAGCAATGTTCCTTTTGCTCCAACAAATTTGATCCATTTTTGGATTTGAGCCTTGAAATAGTAAAGGCAGATACTTTGCCTGTTGCCCTTCGAAACTTTACTGCTGCAGAGCTGTTAGATGGAGGTGAGAAGCAATATCAATGCCAGAAATGCAAGCAGAAAGTGAGAGCTAAGAAAAGACTTACTGTTCACAAGGCGCCTTATGTGCTTACCATCCATCTAAAGCGGTTTCATGCACATGATCCTGGGCGGAAAGTTGACAAGAAAGTTTCATTTGATCGTTCATTAGACATGAAACCATTTGTTAGTGGTTCCTACGTGAGTGATCTTCTTTTTCAATTATGTTAATTCTAGCATTAGATGTCTTCTCTTGGCATATTAAGCTTATACTGATTCTTCAATGAGTATAACAAAATGAGGCCTTTCGCAAACACTTTACTCCCCCCTCCCCGTCCCCTTCTCCTCCATTACATGCTATAGCCTACCTTATGGGATTTCTTGCTTTGTTGGGAATTTCTTGTTCGCATGATCTGCATGAACAATTATTTACAAAACTGGCCCAGGTTTTGGGAACTTTTCTTTAGGGTATTAAGCTGGGGCAAGATGCAAATTGCTACATCCGCCAGTGCTTCACTTAACCATTTTTTCTGTTGGCACTGATGGGTGAATGAAATGATTTTTGATAATAATCAAAGATGATTCTTATTCTGGTGGATTTTGCAGCTTGATTCTTAGCAATCTTGTTGATCTGATGCGAATTTCTACTCAATGTACAATCTCAGTGGGTCTCTGTTACCATTTTTAAGAAGGATTGGTCATGCTACTTAGAGTTTTGAAGTATAGATATTGGGATAATGCATTAGATCCTCGTCCCTGCAGATACTGGAACAATGTGTAAGATACTAAGTTTCTCTTTCTGCTTGGCAGGAAGGAGATCTAAAGTACAGCCTTTATGGGGTGTTGGTACATTATGGTCATAATACACATTCTGGCCATTATGTTTGCTATGTCCGCACATCAAGTGGTATGTGGTACCTCCTCAATGACAATCAGGTCAGAAACTGTTGAATTTTTAATATTCTATGCATAGAATCCCAAATTAGCATGAGTGCGATTTTCAGTGCTATTCATTCGTAGAAGCTACTGATTATTTGATATAATTTGATGGAACAGGTTCGCCAAGTTAGTGAGAAGACTGTTCTAGAACAAAAGGCTTATATGTTGTTTTATGTTCGTGATAGAAAGAACATTGCCCCAAGAAAGCCAGTTGATATTTTTCAGAAAGAAATTGTGAAAAACAATGTCAGCAATAACAGTGTGAATTCAGTTCTCAAGCAATTTTCTAAACAACTTGCAGATAATGGTTCCAATAGTGGAATAAATGCTGGAGTCTTTCCTGTTGCATATAACAAGGAGGCATTGCTTCGGAATTCAAACAAAATCCTTTTGAAAGAGGAACTATCCCTGCAGAATAATAGTGTCATGGTGGCTGCCTGCCCAGCTTCAAAACAAGAAGTTGCTGTGGGTCCTACTCCAAGTGTAGGTTTGCTGAATAAGGCATCCAAGGTGGATTCTTCCAAATTCCCACAGCAGGGAGAATGCTTGCCACCTTCAATTCCATCTCTAAATTACAATGACAATTCTAAAATTGAAAATGCTACTGAAACGACTGGAGCAAAAGCCAGTGACCATAGGGAGACCCCACAAAAGGTAACCAGATGTTTAATGCTGTAATGAGCAATGACACCCCTTTTATTTTTGATTTCTAACTTTTGGATATGTTATATATTCAGATCAATTCTATCTCAGACGCTGGTGCTCCAAGTGAAGCTTCACCCAGAGATTTATTTGGTAAAAAAGCCGTCAACACCCCAAAGGCGGCTGTATGTCAGGAATCCAATGTTCCAATATTGAATAAAACAGATTCTGTAATATTTCCATGTAAAAGTATTAATGAAAGGAGTGAGGTGATTACACATCTCTATTCTTCTTGAAATTTATGGATGAGATTCAGTTGGCCAAGTTTTAACATGCCTATTTTCCATGTGTAGGGTGATCGTCCCCCCAATGACAGAGCTGCTGGGAATGCTCCAAATGATCAGGTTCATAATTCTAATCAAGGAAGTGCACATGAGCCAATGGAATCATCAACGGCTTTAGTTGTGTCAAATTTATACTTACATGGAAAAGCTTCTGATGGAACTGTTTGTAGAAAATTTAAACGAAAGTTTAAGAAGTGTCAAATCTCAAGAATCCATGTTGGTTTAAGTTTCTTTAGGGCATCCTTGGGACTACAGAAAAAGAAGAAACATAAGAGGAGCAAAAAATATTCTTTAGACACTCGGAATCTTCTTAAAGAACAGTTGTTGGATAATAATTGTGTTTCTTCAGAGGCAGGGCCAGCTACATCCAAGAAATCCTCGACGTTGAACATGTCACCTTCAGAGGATGCTCAGAGAAAGGGTCATGCATCAGATCTTAAACAAGTAACTGTTGTACAAAAGGTTGGTGATGACTCCCTTACAGATATCACTATCGGAGAAGTAACAGCAAGAAATAGTGACAATGGTGCTGTTCTGGCAACAAATAAGCAACAAAATATTTCTATCTCAAATTTTGTTCCAAGTCAGCAGGGTGCAAGAAAACTGGATTATGCTAAAAATTGCAGCAGAGATGTTTCACAGGAAGGAAGTATACCTACTCGAGATGTGCAAGAGCGAACTGGTAATGCCATCTGTCTACCCCGGTCATTTGTGTCAATTTGTCTTTTTCACTTAGCTTCTTTTTGTTGTTTCAAAATGAATACCTTAGTCAACATTTGTTATTCTTCAGTTTCACATTGCTAATCATTTTTCTTTGTCTTCCTTTCTAACAGTTGCGTACTGGGATGGTATTGAATTGCCTTCATCTGTTATATTAGAGTCTAATGCTGCACAAAATTTCCGCATTGGCTATGTACCGGATGAGTGGTAAGCTCTTTCCCCTTTTTATAATTGTATCTTAAGATGATCATTGGTCGAAATGAGCATTTCTTTGTTTTAGATTGTTAAAAAGGACTTGATTTGTTAAGGGAGCTATAAGCTTGTCTTCTATTGAAACTTAGTATAAAATCTTCTAGCCTTAGCTGGCATTTCAATCTTATTATATCATGGCTAATTGATCACATTGTCCATCAGTTGGGTTCTCAGGACTTGGGAGAATTTAGCTTGTCGCCTGTCTGCTTGTTAGGATTTGATATTTTGGTCATAATCACTCAGCAAGTTTTTGCTCTCCCAAAGCTTTTGTGATTTAAGGTTCACTCATGGGCTAAATGTTTTTGGAAAGCTTTTCATACATAACATGGAAAGAGTATGATCACATAAAAGGATGGATCTGGAGTTGTTCATCGATATAGTTTTGAGTGATTTGTATCAACATTGTGATGGACTTGTGCATACCTAATCTTATGCAGGGATGAAGAATACGATCAGGGAAAGAGAAAGAAGGTCAGACAATTCAAGCACCAGTTTGGAGGTCCAAATCCTTTCCAGGAAATTACAACCAAAAAAGCACAACTTAAGAAAGCGAAGATTAACCGATTTAACTCCGCAAATCAACCATTCAGGATATGAACTTTCACATGTTTGATGTCTGGCAATGATCTTCTCTATACGTTCTATGTTGTATGTAGAAATATCTATTCTTTTTTCCTGAGCCTAGCTAGAATTTTTGTAATGTCACAGTTTTGTTTTGTTCTGTGGGTCTTTACATAATTGTTAGACTATTTTATCCACTTTGCAGAATAATTGAGGCTGTAGTTGATTTGTGAACTGGATTCTGAATTGTTCCTAATATAAAGAGCAGAGAATTTGGTCCTTTATATGTTTTATTCAGTTGAAGATCTACATAGTGTGATTTGGTCATCTTTGTTGGCTTTGATTGGACTGTTGTTGGAGAGGAAAAGTGATGGAATTCCTGGAAAGTATGAAGGGGTTCCTTTTGAACTCCATTAAAAGGAAGGTTCAAACATGAGCTACTCTGAACAGGTTCTGATTCTGGGACAAACTCAAGAGCCCCATAGCACTTTAGATTTATCATGAAAATCTCTTAACTAAAAGTTGAAGGATGGCTCTCATATCATGCATTTGTTGATTTAGTTGGTCAGCAGAACATTTGTAATTAATATCCAGCAGGTTTAGCCTCAAAAAGACTTGGATTCAGGACCATTGGAGTCTGAGTTGACAGTGGAAGGTCAATAACTAATATCCAGTCAGGTTGGGCCCTCAAATCCATTTTTTGGAGTATGGTTGTAGATGGATCATTATCTGACGTTGAAAGCTGTCAAGATCATATGACTATACCCCTTAACTACACAAACATTCTGAAACATAGATTAAGCTAGCCATTGTTGCTGCATCCATCACAAGCTCTTCCCATTGCATTGAGATATTTATACATTTGACTGTTTACAATTTAGATCGAGTCAGATTGGAGTTCGAGTTTGAGAAAAAATTTGACAAACTTGAATTCGTGTTTGTTCTAATTTCAGTATATTAAAAAAACTCAAAACTCTGGAACATATTACTAAAATCATGTGACAGTTCTGTCTCTGCTGTACTTCACGCTACTGCTATATCTGTTAATTATGAACATTGTCTTAAAGAATAAGCTTTGCTGGCAAGAATATGAATACTAAAAAATAAATAAAGAGAAGATCATAAAGAACTCAATCGGTTGATGGTCTGATACTCGTCATTCTCAATCAATGCAGAATCATTTATTTGCGGCTTCCTTCTTATTTAATTCTCATCAATATGAAATCAAATCCAGCCTAAAAAGAGTTGTTAAATTTAATGTTTTTTAAATAAAATCAGAAGTTAAACCGATAAAACAAGAAGTTTATAGTTTAATAGATTTAACCGGTACTAAACTATCATAAAATTTGATAAAAATTAAATATAATTAAAAAATGTAAAATATAATTAAAGAGATTATTTTTATTAATAAGAATGACGACGAACCCTACCGGATCCTAGGAGCAGGCACAATAGGGTCCAATCGGGCCCAGCCGATTGAGTATGACATTTTATTTTTTTGAAATAAAATTCAAAACAATGTCGTTTGATCTATATTCGTTGGGCCTTCGCGGGCCAGGCTCGGGCCCAATTTTCATAATAGAAGAGAGGCACAGATTTCCTATGACTCATTTTTCCTTAAAGCACAAAAAAAGAACTGCAAAAATTGATTAGATCACTGTTAATAACACATTAAGAGGAAGAACCAGCTCCATTAACATGGAAAGGAGATTAAGAAAATTAGTAGGAGTCAATGAAGAAGCATCATTGAATGCCCCAACTAACAACACTGATAAATTCATTCACCATAAAAAGTAGTTCTTTTTCTATTGCCTACCGTCTCCATTTATGAATCTCAACTTCTGTCCACTCTAAAGATTCTTCTCTATTTCTTAGATTGTCTTGTTCTCTGTTTTTTCCTTTTTCTTTGGTTAGTTCCCATCACCAACTTCACAGCTTCCATGTCTATTGTTTATGGACAAAAAATTGCAAAAAGTGAGGAGGCTGTTATGGGTGTTATGTTAGACAAATACAGCAGAAAGTCATGTTCTGCACAGTAGACAAAGGTGCTGCTTTAGTTTGGTTGTTGGCTTCTTCTAATCTTCAAATCCCGACAAAAGACTTTTCAACATTCTTCTGTTTTGGAATTCCAAAACTTTTACACTCCTCAAATCCTCCAACTTTTGGTGTTTTTGGCCTCAAAAGTTTTGGTCCTTCGTGGTCAATACTACAGCATCACAATTCAAGGTGGTGTGAACATGGAGTTGCATGAGATTGACCCAGAAAGGTTTTGACGTATTTGTGGGGTTTTGGTCCAATATTTCTTTCTTTTTACCCCTTTGGTTTTTCTTGTTTGGTTCCATGAGATGATGGGTTTGAGGGTCCTTTGCTTTATTATGATTCTTGCTCTGTTCTTCAACCAATCTTTAGCTTCTCAACAACCCAACACAGATGGTTTCTTCGTGTCCGAGTTTTTCAAGAATATGGGTTCAGTCTTTACTGCACTCAACGACGTTGATGGTCCAGTTTGTTCATGGCGAGGAGTGACTTGTGATGCCAACAAAGAACATGTCGTTGAGTTAGTGGCTTCTGGTCTAGGCCTCTCTGGTAAAATTCCTGAGAACACCATTGGTAAACTGAGCAAGCTTCAATCTTTGAATCTTGGAGACAATAAAATAGCAGCCTTGTCCTCAGATTTATGGAGCTTAGGCTCTCTCAAGGTCCTCAACCTCTCTTCGAACCTGATTTCTGGGTCTCTCTCCAGCAACATTGACAATTTCGGTGTGCTCGAAACGCTTGATCTATCAGACAACCTTTTCACTGGCGAAATCCCGGCGACTATCAGTTCTCTGGCTAACTTGAGCTTTCTTAAACTCGATCGAAATGGGTTCGAGGGAAGCATACCATTAGGAGTTACAAATTGCAAGTCACTGTCTTTCATGGATCTTTCAGGAAACAAGCTTAGTGGGTCTTTACCACTTGGTTTTGGAGCTGCATTTCCCAAACTTAAAAGCTTAAACCTTGCAGGAAATGAGATTTCTGGTAACATTTCTCAGGTACATTTCAATTCTAGCGAGAATTGGTCCAGTTTGGTATATCTAGACGTCTCAGAGAACCAACTAAGTGGGGAAATGTTGAGTCTTTTTGATCTCCAGAATCTCAAGTACCTTAACCTTGCGTTTAACAGATTTGTTAGCCATGAATTTCCTCCCACATATATGCTTAAGAGTTTAGAGTATCTTAACATGTCAAAAACCAATCTAACTGGTAATATTCCTGGCGAGTTAGATCAATTGACTGAGTTGCATACACTTGATCTCTCTGAGAACCATCTTAGTGGCCAAATCCCTGTATTAGGTGGCAAATCCCTGCGGGTTCTTGATGTTTCACATAATAATTTAAGTGGAGAAATCCCAGGTTCTCTTGTAGAGAAACTTCCCTGGATGGAAAGATTCAACTTTTCCTACAACAACCTTACCCTTTGCGCTTCAAGGTTCACCCCTGAAACCCTCCAATCACTGTTTTCTGGATCAACGAACAGCTGTCCAATTGCTGCAAATCCATTCAAAAGAAAATCTACCAACCACAAAGGACTGAAGCTGGCTTTGTTGTTAACAATGTCTATGGTCTGCTTGCTGGTTGGTCTATTGTTTCTAGCTTTTGGTTTCAGAAGGAAGTCCAGAAGGTGGGAAGTGAAGCAAACTTCATTTACAGAAGAACAGCATATCTCAGGCCCCTTCTCGTTCCAAACAGATTCCGCGACATGGGTTGCTGATGTTAAGCATGCAACATCAGTCGCTGCGGTGATCTTTGAGAAGCCATTGCTGAATAGCACATTTGTTGACCTTTTATCTGCAACTTCTAATTTTGATAGAGGAACCCTTTTAGCTGAAGGGAAATTCGGGCCAGTTTACAGGGGATTTCTTCCTGGTGGGATTCATGTAGCTGTAAAGGTTTTGGTCCATGGATCCACATTGACTGATCAAGAAGTAGCAAGGGAGCTGGAGTATCTTGGTCGAATTAAGCACCCAAATCTTGTTCCATTGACAGGATACTGTTTAGCTGGGGATCAAAGAATTGCTATCTACGAGTACATGGAGAATGGGAACTTGCAAAACTTGCTCCATGATTTACCACTTGGGGTTCAAGCAACTGAAGATTGGAGCACTGATACGTGGGAAGAAAATGGCAATCAAGGATCTGAGAATGTTGGCTCCGAAGGTCTATTAACATGGAGATTTCGCCACAAGATCGCTCTCGGCACTGCTCGTGCTTTGGCATTCCTTCATCATGGCTGCTCACCACCAATTATACACAGGGATGTGAAAGCTAGTAGTGTTTATCTGGACTATAACTTGGAGCCAAGGTTATCTGATTCTGGACTGGCCAAGGTGTTTGGTAATGGCTTAGACGAAGAGATTGCTTGCGGCTCGCCTGGTTACGTCCCTCCAGAGTTTTCTGATCCAGATAGTGACTGCTTGACCCCAAAGTCTGATGTATATTGCTTTGGAGTTGTTCTGTTTGAACTTATTACAGGGAAAAAACCAATTGAAGATGATTATCCTGATGAACAAGAAACAACTTTGGTTGGATGGGTTAGAGGCCTGGTTAGAAGGAACCAAAGTTCGAGAGCTATTGATCCAAAGATACGTGATACAGGATCAGATTACGAAATGGAAGAGGCCCTCAAGATTGGATATCTGTGTACAGCTGATCTTCCAACAAAGCGACCAAGCATGCAACAAATAGTTGGACTTTTAAAAGATATTGAGCCAATAACTCATCAGTGATCAGCAAACTGAAATGAACAGCATCCCTTTGTTTTATTAACGCGTTATCTATTTTTTGCCCCTTTCCAGTCCAGTTAGTGAAGGAGGAGATTGTATATTATTCCTTGAAAAGTCTGGCTTCGACCTCTTTCTGTTTTTCTCTTTTCATTGCATTTATAAAAGTTCTAATTTGTATAACAGGACAGCTTATGCTTGGAAGCTATCATAACTTTTACTTCCATGTCTTTTTAGTAATCGTTTCACGAAAAGTTAGCAGCTTTTCAAAACCTTTCAACTTCTTGCATCAGCAATGTACTGGAAATAGAGCTTACGAGCTTTGGTAAATTCAGTTCGGTTTGAGTTGGTTGAGTTTTAACATTATTTTAGTCTCGGTCTAGAATTTGGCCAAACTTCTTTACAGTTTGGATCGTGCAAAATGGTCCGACTCATTACCATCTCTTAGATTCATCAACAATGTAATGAAACTATAGCTTTCATTTCTACTCAAGGTTGATAAAACTACTTCTGACTCATTACCATCTGTTAGATTCATCAGCAATGCACTGGAACTAGAACTTAAGAGCTTTCAATTCCATTTAGAGTTGATAAAACTGATTCCTTTCGAGTGGGTTGAGTTTGAATATTGCTCCGACTCATTCTCTTCCTCTGAGTAGAGTATTGGAACTTGAGCTTTTCTCCTCTGCTCGAGATTCACACTTTCTCATTTCTGCTCACAAGTGACAGATGAAAAGTAACGAACTGTTTTATTACTGTAAGCAACTAACTAACGGTGCCTTTGCATGATGAACACCCGTGCGTACTCTAATGGGCAAGTTGAGCGGTCACTGGCATGGTGGTCCTTGCGGTTGCTGGTGCTAAAAAGAAAATGCCTTTAAAATGGAGATGGACCTGTGTCAGAACATAAATGGGTTCTTGGATTCCTACCTTAACAATGAAGACGACATGTGTTTGGTGTTAAGACATGCACAGGAAATTGTGTCCAACAACATTTGTAGCCATGAAAGTAACTTCTGCAGATCTTTTGGTTTTAGAGTAGGGATTGGTGCTGTGTAGAGTATGGTGATTGGTCAGGCTGTGAAGCATCATTTGGACTCTTCTTGTTTCTTAGAACTTGTGATGAATCAGGACTCCACAGAGATTTATCAGACAGTTCTTGACAAGAAAAAGAAAGCTTATCTGATCATCTTACATTGTCATGTTCTAGCTGTGCCCATCTGCCATGTGAACTCAGAATCTCCTCGTTACTAAAAGCTGACAAAAAAATGAGTCGCAGGACTAAAAAAGTCAACCTTTCTTAAAAACAAAAAAGGTGAAATCGCCTACTCCAAGTACCTTCACATCTCGATCCGACAGAGCAATAAAGTAGTAAATTACGGTTTAATCTTATTTGTTGTAAAAAGGTTGAATCCCCGACCCAAAGAGTCCCCCACACCCCGGCCCGACGAAGCATTTGAGAGAATGTAAATCAGGTATTCAGCGGTTCACTAAGGGGGAAGTGAACAACCTACAGGCCTACAAGGAGCCGACCCTCAAAGCCCACAAGGGGCTCAAGAACATTGCTCTCATACTGCAAATTGTGAGATTCGAACCTTACACCTTATTACAAATCTGCCCCTCCAGAACCAACTGAGCTACGCCCTGCAGGCACTATTTAATCTATCTTAATTTATTAAAAAGGTTACTCGGTACTCCGTTGCGTACAAAAAGCTACCATATGAGGTGAACCTTTCTTTCTTCCATGGCATGCTATTTTTCATTTTTATTTCCCCTTAGCATTAGATGCTGATACTATGAGGTTACATGAAATTGTTAGACCGTATAAATAAATGAAGACTCTTCTCATTGTAACTCTTAGATTAGTAGAATTTTTCACCGATAAACTTAAAAAATTACATGTATATATCTTTTTGTTTTAGGTAGCGTTTAATTGAATTGAATTGATCGAGTTTCGGGTCGAATTTGATTTTTTTTTTAATTTTGGGCTTCAAATTGGATTTAGACAAAAGTTGCTTGATCCAAACCGATCCGAAATTTAAGTACATTTGAAATTAATTTTTTCAATTGAAATGATGTATTTTTGTTATTATAAATCAAATAATTTCACATAATTTTTGAATTTAAACTTGGAATACAAGTATATTATCCTTAATTTTAGGTTCTAAATTAAGAATGATAACGAATTAAATTATATTAATATTTTATTTCTTATTTACAAATAATTTGATTGAACATGTTAAATTTTTTTAATTCAATCAAATTTTAGGTAAACAAAAAAAAGCTAGATTTTTAAGTTACATTTTGAGTCATCATATTCAATAAAATAATTTCATTTTTGTGTGTTTCTAAATTAGGTTGAAAAAACTTCAATTTTATTTTTTTAATTGAAATTGATCTTAACTCTAATCAAAATAAATTTTATGTGTTACCTGTAAAGGTTTGACAATGAACAGGGTCGAATTGAGGTATGGATCAAGCTAGCTCCCAACTTGAGTTTGTGCTTGATCGAATTTAGATAATTCAGACCAAACTCGATTAAATATTTTTTAAACATTTAAAATAATGTTATTTTCATTAGAATTTTGAATTTTGGAATCTAAAATTTGAATTAAAAAAAAACTTTTGACCTAAAATTTGATTAATTCACATCAAATCTGTTAACTTCAAATTAGGTTAATTTAGATCAAAGAAAAAAATTTGCCATTTGCTATAATAAACTTTGGATGCCATGTGAATGAAAGTGAAATTGATGTTTCCAATGCCACCAATTGGTTGAAGTAATGAGTGTAGTGAGTCTCAAATGTCAGCACCATCATCATGCTCAAGAACTTAGAAGCCATGCCTAAAAAGTTTATGCTTTTCTCATTTCTTCTTCTTCATAACCTAAGAAACTTACATCATTAGACAGTGGTCATCAATGATAACTACAGTAATAAATATTCAGGTAATCATATCTTATAACTGTTGACAAATTAAAAAAAAGATAAAATTATTTTATCCGAAAAGAGATCTTTTGGGATCAGATTTCTTGTTTCGGTTACGGTGTTTTTATCATGTTTTATTAAATCTTATCAACACATTTATGTAGACTTCACATAAATATATGGATGTGATTTAATAGAACAAAGTCGGAACAGAGTAACTAAAAAAATGAGGAATAATTTTTTAAAATATTTTTACATAAAATAATCTTCCAACCATAAGTATATTGGAATTATTCCTTTTTATTAGTGATATG
>JANIHY010000209.1:2113055-2127229 GCA_027479065.1 Erythroxylum brevipes
GGAAATTTATAAAATTTTACATTAAAAAAATTAGTTTCAACATTTTAACTAAGAGAGTATGAAATGCCTTGCCCTAAATTTTATATTCTTGTAATCAACATTTGAAAAACAAGACCAGAAGTTAGATCGATAAAATAAAATATTTAAGGTTATTGCATAAGAATGAGAGTTTATCCCACATTGAAAAAAGAGAGGAAAGAAAACCTACATATAAGTCTAGTGGGCTACTCTACCTATCATTAGTTTATTTTAGGATGAAACTTTACTTAGACCTGTACGTGATCTATCTTTCCTTCTCGTGTGAGCCTGTAAGTTTATTGTAAATTATAACAAAAGTTTCAAAGGTTCAATTGATCATTATAAAATTGACTAAAAATTAAAAAATTTAAAATATATATAGAATAAAATTAAATAATTTAAAATATGACTGAAAAAATTTGTTTTTGTCGAATGAAAATTTTGAAGTTCAATTAGAAAAGAAACTATTAAATAAAAATTAATTGATTTATTTTAGTTTATAAGAATTTTTTAATTTATAAAAACTGACTGGTTAATCAATAAACTTATCAATTTTTAACAAAAAAATTATTAAAGTAAATTGAACTAAAAAATTAAAAACTGAGCTAAAAAGTTGAATGAATTAATTTTTTTTCAAATAAACCAATCTTCTTAGGTTTTTTAATCTTTGCTTGTAATATATAAAATTTCAAACAATTTTTGAAATTTAAAATTTGTATGTCATGAATCATGATACCTTGAAGATATGATATTTAAATATTTAATCTTCTTAAAAAAGACAAATATGAGAAATAAAATATATATAAAAAAAAGGACACAGAAGCAAAAACTACATTATAAATCCAACGGCTAGGATTTTTCTGAACTAATCAAGAATCTAAAGAATATAATACCAATCAAGGTGTCTCCATAAAACTGGTAGTGACCTAGCAAGAAGAAAAAACTAAGTTGATTTTCTCTGGAAACAAACAGACAAAGAGTGAGAAGACCGTAGAGACAATGTCAGACGACGATCACCACTTCGAATCAAAGGCCGATGCTGGAGCATCCAAGACCTTTCCCCAGCAAGCTGGCGCAATTCGCAAGAATGGCTACATCGTCATCAAGAATCGTCCTTGCAAGGTACTGCTTTCCTTCGTTTTCGGTTCATTTTGGTGCGTTCTAATTGAACTCCTATCTGGGTTTTTGTTCTTTTTATGGGTTCTCAATTGGGTCAATCTTTTTTTCTCGGGATTGCTGATTCATGTTTGTGATTGGCCTAGGAGTAGTTTTAAGAGGTTTTTTTATGGCTGCAATTTGCGTTGTTTTGTTTGTCGGTATTGAGTAAAAGTTGGAATTGGTGCTAATGCTGTGTATTGGTGGAAATTTGTAATCTTTGATCATTCAATATTTGGGAAATTTGGTCTTAATGTTGGTTCTTTTCGTTGAGATTCGCGTTACGAGGACGTCTGCGTGTTTATACTGTAATCTGGGAGGTGTTTGCGTCCCTTTGGTTTCGTGAACAACTTTATGGTGGTTTTGGATGTTGATGGTAGAGTTAATTTAAATCCCTGTTGTGACAATCTAATTTAATGAGTTTTCTCAAGTTAAGATACTAAACTTCTTAGATTCACATAGAGTACGTGGGGCTGTCAACAAATCTTTACTGTGTGTGCTGTAGTATACGCTTTCTTAAACCCAATTGGTATAACTTAGGCCCCCCTTTTTACATTCGTAATCCAAATAGAACATTTGAAATTGGAGTTGGATTGAGGTTTTCGTTTGGAAGTGCTGATGTGACGGATAGGTGCATACCGTATGTTCTGTGAGTATAACTAAAGCTGTTGGATGTTCATTACAGGCAAAAAGTGGATTTATAGCAATTCGTAGATGAGTTTACATAACTCAGAGACAACTTTCTTAAAATCTCCAAGTAGAGGGTGCGATTATGTAGTTGTGTTGTTAGAAAATTGCATTTGCTGTGTAATTTGTTTGTCTATGCCCATCAGATTTGCTTCTGTAGGGTGTGCTCTTATGGGCTGGATCACTTGAAGAAGTTTCCTGATTTCTCTTACTTACTCCAACTTTCTTTTGCCTGGAACAGGTTGTTGAGGTTTCCACCTCAAAGACTGGCAAGCATGGACATGCTAAGTGCCACTTTGTAGGGATTGATATCTTCAATGGGAAAAAGCTCGAAGATATTGTCCCTTCATCTCACAATTGTGATGTAATGCTATTTTCCGCATATATCTCTTCTACTTTTTTTTAATATGTATTTTTGTTCTTGCAAAGGCTCGTTGGATTGCTATTCTTTTATTGATTCAGTTCTTTTTTCCAGGTTCCCCATGTTAACCGTACTGATTATCAGCTTATTGATATCTCTGAAGATGGATTTGTAAGTTATTAGTTTTGCCACCTGAAATATGCTTTCATAAAATCTTCAATTGAAACAAAGTTTGAGGCCTCAAATGTAACCTCTTTATTCAGACAACCTCGTTATTCATACAACGCATGTTCCCTCATGAGTCACGCTAACTACATATAAAAGTGGTAAACATTACTGTTCTAAAGAATGTAAAACTGTGAAACTTTCTTCAAAACACTGAATGATGGGGTTTGGTATCAAATCAAGTACTTTGTTATTCTCATGTTGATACTAGTAGATTTGCATATATCTTTTAATACAATTGATTTGGTTCAATCATCTTTCAGGTGAGTCTTTTAACTGAAAATGGTAACACCAAGGATGACCTGAGGCTTCCCACCGACGAAAATCTGCTCACCCAGGTGTGTACTGCCTTTTACCCTTCTCATACCTTCCCAGTTGCGATGCGTGTTGGTGCAAAAGTTTGAGATTTGAGTCCTTTGTAATAATCTGATGAATTTGCTCACCAAAGAACTGAAATTTCTCATGAATTTGTCTAATGTGTTAGATTAAAGATGGTTTTGCTGATGGGAAAGACCTTGTGGTGACTGTCATGTCTGCAATGGGGGAGGAACAGATTTGTACCCTTAAGGACATTGGTCCCAAAAACTGAATGTGATGATGCTGTGCATTAGCTACTGCTGATGGCTAACAATGGATTCTACTATGCATATGTACAAGAAACTGTTCTAAAAGACTTATTTTAGGCGTGTAAGTTAAAACTTGTTTGAGGATTGTAATATACTAATATTGGAGATGGTGGGAAATGGAGGAGCCGATTTCCTTATTGGGAAAAACTCCTTGTCCTCAACAAGATTTATATATACAATACAATTCCTATCACTTAATTTTTGTGTTGCTTTGTGATGAATAAATGTATGTGACATGTTTTTAAGTTTAGCTTCAATCATACCTAAAAACTTGAATTCTAGTCGTGTAAGGATCGAGATTAAAATAATGTCATTTTGTTTATATGATATAAACTAATTCGGATTTATCTAAACTCGATCTCCATATCCGAAATCTATTCGATTGGATTAAATCTATAAATTTTACTTGAATGAAGTTTGTTATTTGATTTTATGTTGTTAATTTACTAAATAGTTCATCTAAAACACATAATTATTAAGTGAATTTGACAATCTATTCAATACATGATAGAAAATAATGATAGCATTTTCAAGTATTTATACAATATATATCATATTTAAATTGAAAGTACTATTTCATTCTAATAAGTGTTTAAATATTAAAAATCATTATATAAGTATCCAAATTTTATAAAATTTGTCTTTAAAGCTTTGTGGTTTGAATAGTAAATTCTATAATTTAAGTAGTAAGACACATTAAAACAAAGAAAAAAAACCTCCCGTCTTCTTGGAGTTTTGTGTTTCTTACATGGAAAACAATTCATGTGTGACATGGAACTAGAAATGACAATTGGGCTCGAGTCAGATCTTATTTAAAAAATTGGGTTTTAGATCGAGTTTGGATTCAAGTTGTTAGGTTTAAAATTTGATACATATAAATAAAATAATACTATTTTTATATTCTTAATTAAAAATATAATTTAAATTAAATTGAATTGTCTCAAATTCGATCAAACTTAGACTCAAACTTCAAATCCGATCAAACTTAGACTCAAACCCATTCTTCGGTCATTAGTATTCTTACATGTAACACATATTTTAAAACATGTTCAAGATTATTTCTTCTGAAAAATAAAACAATTCACATATATCATTAAAGAATTAAAAAAGAGAGACAATAATAACAAAATCCGACATTATAATTAGAATTATTAAATAAAAAAAGACATGAACATGTCAGTAGTTACTATGTCCGAGTCCAAACAAGCAGTAACTGGTAATAAACGGCCATCTGCTCTGCGCCGTTAAAGAAAAAGTCAAGTCGGTCCAAAGGTAACGGAGATATCAACGGCTTCTGTTATCTTCCACCTGAGTCAATCCCGGTCAAAGACACGGGAATATAATATAAATGTACCTTCACCGCTCTCTCTCTCTCTCTCTAATAAGATCTTGACTCGACCCGATTTGCAGATACAATCTCTCGTAATCGTACAGGTTCCGGGTCGAAACGTTCGGGTTCTATTGTAACTGCTCGTGACTTTACTCTCTGTGTAGAGGAGAGAGACAGAGAGATACTCGGCCATGGCTGAAAGTGGGAGCTTTGAAGCTCTCCACGTGTCAGCGGAGCATGAAGTACCACATGAAGATGAGACAAACGACAGCTTACGGAAAGATGAAGAAGAAGAAGAGTACGATGAAGAGGAGAGGGGACAAAGTGAGTTACAGCGACTCGGCGAGTTAGCAACGGCGGAGGAGTTGAGGGAGGATTCGTTAAAGGTGACGACTTCGTCGGCAGTTGTGTTGGAGAGTGATCGATGCAGTGGTATTTTAATGATATATATATTTGTTTGTTTTTTTTTTGTTCGAATAAGTAGTGTTTTGGTGTTAAATTACGTGGTGGTGTTTGGCAGGTTTGCTGGTGAATTCAGGTTGGAAGACTCATTCGGAAGCTGAACTTAAGGTTTGGGGATTTCTTTACTATCATTTTGAGTAAAGTTCTGATCTTTTCAGGATCTTCTTGAGTTGTTTGGTGAGGAACTTCTTTTCCATTAAGAAGGAAATTCAAAGTTTTTATTTGTGCTTGACTGTTATATAAAAAGGCAGTTGTGGTGATGCGAAGTGGTATCTCTTGTTGATGTTGGTTAATCTTTCTGGGGTTTTAGAATTTTAGGAAGCGATTGTTGGTGGCAGCTCTAGGTCTGCAGTGAGATTTCTCTTCTTCTTCTTTAGATGCTTTAGTATGCTTCAATGTCTGTTTACTGATATCTACTGCGGTGTTGACCAATTGCTTCATTTCTTGGTAGTCTGCTGGAAGTGGAAGACGGCAAGTGGCTTTGCAATATTATGAATAGTCCTGAGGAATGTAGATAATGACACTAGTATTATGGAGTTGTGTTTTCAGGATAGTTAATGCTTGTAGGTAAGAAATATGGGATTTGTGACTTATCAGGACTCTTGCATTGATTAAGTCAACAAACAAGTTTAGAGGCATAAGTTATAGCATTATATTTTCAGTTGTATTCGTGCTAACTACAATATGCGTATAATGTGAGAAAGCATAGCATGGGTAAGAAAAATATGAGGCAAGAAGAAACAAATAGGAAAGAAAAGTAGCACACACCTGCTTGAAATGTATATTACTGTTTCCCTTTTTCTTTCATTCTCCAGAAGTCCTAATGAGAGAACAAATCTGCACTATTATCAAGGGTGGTTTTTGTGTTGGACTGCACAAATTAAGAAACCAATTGTAATTCAATTTCAAGAGGCATATTGGTTTGCCCATCATCTGAGTTCCAAAATTAGAAAAAAATTTGAAAGAAAATAGGACTACAATTGTTTTTCTCTTGTTGCATTTGAAATGGACCCAAAATTATCTCGAGAAATTTGCCGTTTTCTCTCTCTGTCCTAGAATCAGGGATGTCTATCGAAAAGGGTCCCAAAGCATAGAATTACTGTTGGACGAGGCCTTCCTCCAACTTGCTTTGACTATGCTAACAAGTGCACTTCTTAGCATGTCTCCAACGTTCTCTTTGCCGGATGTTATGGAAAGTGTTTATGTTGGTGGTTAGCCTAAAATTATTCCATTCATTCTCTAGTTTTTTCAATGTTTTCTTGGTAACTCTATGAACTTTTTGGATTGACAGTTGCAATTATTGACATATTAAGCTTATATGATCCTTGCTTTATTATCTTCTAATCTTTCGCAGGAAACAGTTGGCACCAAAAGTGTAATAGTAGTCCAGGGTTCCCAAGTTCAGGCTGAAATCCAGCATCCGTCTTCTACGTGCCGAACTTCCTTGTCAGAACTATCACCAACTTCCGTTACACAATCTCTATTATCTGCTCCTAGTCCAACCTTACCTGAACAGATACCCTCATTACCAAAGGTTGATAATCCATCTATTCCACAGGTTGATCGGCTTCCCTCTTCAGAAGCTAAACCCCTTACTGTTGTTCCCCCTGTGAGGACACCTATTTCTGATGGTTACAACTGGCGCAAATATGGTCAGAAGCAAGTAAAAAGTCCTAGAAGTTCTAGAAGCTATTATAGGTGTACATTTTCCAATTGTCGTGCTAAAAAGATAGAATGTTCTGATCATTCAGGCCATGTGACAGAGATTGTTAATAAAGGGATTCACAGTCATGATCCACCTAGGAAGAATATATGCGGCTGGGAAAATAAGAATTCATCACCAGCTGGGCCTTGTTTGGAAAAAAACGTGATTGAACAAGCCATTGAAGCACCTAAGGATTCAGAGTCCACTACATTATTGAAAGAATCTCCACATGAAACACCCTCAGTTCAGGATAGGAAAAGGAAAGAATCAATTGGATCTGGTGGGAACAGGGAAATTGAGATTAAGGAGGAGCACGCTGATGAACTTCAACCAAAACAAAGGTAAGCTTTCGCAAAATTTTGTTTCGGATAGCATATATGTAATGGAAGTCAGCATTGAAACAGATTCTGTTTTAATTTTTCATTTCTTATTTTCCAGAATGAAGGGAAATGCAACATGTTCAGGAACTATCTCAAAATCTGGAAAGAAGCCTAAATTTGTTGTCCATGCGGCGGGTGATGTTGGGATCTCGGGTGATGGTTACAGGTGGCGCAAGTATGGGCAGAAAATGGTGAAGGGGAATACTCACCCCAGGTATAAGTTTAGTTATTCATCTTTCTTATGTCTTTCCTCCACTTTATTGCTTCCAGTCCAGGAGCTCCTACTGTGGGGAGCAAAATGATTCCTTTAGATATCTTCTTATTTTCTAACTTTTTTCTTGGTTTAGAAAACTGAATAGGAAATGAAACATTCCTATATTCATCCTTCTAATTAATTTGCTCTCTGTCTTGTGGGCATCTTCACAAACTTTTAAATAGAAAAATTTGGGGCAACTTTCCGGTTACTATGTACAAGTAAATGTTTTTTTCATTTATCTCAAGCAATCAGGAAAGTAGAAATATTATTACTTTTGCATGTGGTCTCAAATTGACTGCTTTTCTCATGATAATTCGGGAGTTTTTTTTTCTTTCCTTGTTGTCCACATACTGGACCTGTCTTTATCTTTAGAGAAATCAAGTTACTCGACATACTCTGTACGTATTATATTTGCTTCTTCAACTTGTTGCTAGATTATTTAGAGAAAACGATAAGGAACTTTTACTTTTGGATTGTAAATGTTATGGACCTTGAACAAGATTTCTTTATCATTGGTGCTAGAATTTTGTAGTTGCACTGTGTTGAATTCTCAAACTTCATATAAATGAATTAGCTTCCGAACTCAGTCAGGTTTGTCTGTTGCATTCCTTCGTTCTGAATTTTTCCTTCAACAAACTTTCCAGGAACTATTATAGATGTACGTCTGCTGGGTGTCCTGTCCGTAAGCACATAGAAACAGCAGTAGACAACACAAGTGCTGTCATTATAACCTATAAAGGAGTACATGATCATGACATGCCTGTACCAAAGAAACGACATGGTCCACTTAGTGCTCCTCTTGTTGCTGCCACCACTCCTGCTTCTATGGCCAATTTACAGCTCAAGAAGGATATAGTCCAAAGCCAGCTGACCCCAACCCAGTGGTCAGTGGGGAAGGAAGGTGAATTAACAACTGAAACCTTGGACCTTGGAGGTGAAAAGGAGAAGGCAATGGAGTCAGCCCGAACTCTTTTGAGCATTGGATTTGAAATCAAACCTTGCTGAAGTGTTCTTATCTGAACGTGAAGATCATCTGAAGACCTCCTTCCAAAGAAAATCACGCAGCAGTCTTCATATGTATACTCATTGGAATATCAGGTTCTAAAGATGATTGTCTGTTTTGCTCTTTTTCAATAGTATCTTTCATGAAGCCCTTTAGCAAACAGTAGTATATCTGCCCCTGCACTCCTTCAGTGAAGCAGTTGTAAATCTGGTATTGTACAACCTCGAATCATGTCTTATATGAACAGAGTTTAATATCAGTGCAACATCATAGGCTTGGTTGTTAATGGCAACCGTTTTCTTGTTTTCCTAGAAGGGACTTTTTTCCGTCATCATTAGAGAACAGGCTTAGCTTTCTTGTGAAATTCCATGAATCTTATCTAATTGTCCTTGTGTAGAAATTAGAAAGTATGTAAATTTTCATGATTAAAATTAGTCGCGGTTGATCAATTAGTGTAAGGATCTCCTTCTGCAGTTCTTTGCCTTAAACATCACCTCTTTGATGTGACTCATTGAGCCTTAAATGATGTCAGCTGAATATGTTTGCTGAGTTTATTAACTCAACCATGAAATTTCTCTAGTGGAATTTAGTTTTGGTATTGTTGGTGAATGAATAGATCCTACTGTTGAGATTTAGTTTTAGAGTTCACTTTAATAACACAATTCATTTTTTCAACAGTTTCCCCTGAAATTCCTTTTACCAAATTATATCATTGTAAGAAGTACTGACTATCCAACAAGCCAAAAAAAAAAAAAGGACTATTGATAGAATAGATAAACTCTCCAGTCTTCTTGCAAATCACCGATGCTGCAAGCTTTTTGTCTTTTTATAACAGTAAAATCTGTACTCAGTTACCCCTCATATCCATATTTAGTAAATCATTCGGATATTACAAGAATTTTGTGTGTTCATCCGTTGGTAAACAACATGCACAGGTTGCAGCCTGATGAATTGAGACCATAGAAGAGCTTATGCCTAATCTAGAGGTTGTATTACCAATTTTTACAACTCAAGAACTTAGTCATGACCTCTCTGTTTTTCATACTTTCTTGTTCATCAGCTATTCATTGCCTGAATTTTCCAGTTTGTTGGTGAAGATCCAGCATGGATCAGGAAAAGGGTACACTTTAATAATGGGAGTCCTTCGTCCGTCCTTCATATTGAAAGGGGACAAGATTGGAGAGTTGTGGCCTCATTTATTAGTGTCACTGTTTAGAGCTAGCGGATTGTTAGAAAGCTTTAGCTGTTTACCAACTCACCCGACATTGGCAGGAGTCATAATTCACAGGCACCAGCTAGATGGAGACAGCTTCTAATGCTTTTTCAGGGCTTCAAATCCTCTGGTCCACTTTTGGTGGACCTATTCTGTGCCACTTCATCTGACCCATCTATTTACGTGGGTCCCACATAAATGGATGGACAAGATGGAGTGGACCAGAATTGGTCCACAAAAAATGGACCAGAGGATCTAGTCCCCTTTTTCAGTACATGGCCTCAAGCTGCTTTGTGTTTTAGTTGTCTGTCCTTGGCTCTAACCCCTAACATTCCATTAACTCAGAAGAATAACTTTTAAGTAGAGAGACACTTAATCCATTTGACTGTACAAAAAACTTTACACTGATATATTCCATTGGCTGGCTCAGTCAAACGGGTACTTTATAGCACAATCATCAGTTGGTTTGCCACTTTTAGTACTCTTAACAATCTAGGAATTCATTATGCATACGAATTCATCAAATTTTATACAGAAAAGAACCGCCATTGCTATCCTGGTAGCAGGGAACAGTTACTGGGACAAGCTGATGATTGAACCTGGTGTATGAGTGTACATTTCGGTTTGTGTCATTCCGAGGAGAAGCTTAACTCATTGATAGTCATGGATATATCGGATTCCATGATACTGTCACTTTTCTGCTCTTCAGCCTTCGGTCCGTTTTCTTCCTTCCCTTCAGCTGGGTTTATGCACTCCTGGAATCTGAAACAACTGATGAGATGGTCATTTGTTATCCCAGCCACCTGCATGAAGGAGTAGATGACAGTGGGACCTACACTCCGGAAACCCCTCCTTACGAGATCTTTGCTTATGGCATCGGCTTTTGGAGTTTTCACGGGAACTTGACGAGGGTATCGAAACCGGCTAAGTACGGGTTTGTAATTCACGAAACTCCAAACATAATTGTTGAATGATCCGAACTCGACTATGACCTAACATCAGTAAAACCTGCAACTTGTTAGATGCAATATTGTTCATATGAGTATAGGTTAGGTCTGTAGTCAAGCTTGATGGTTCCACAATGGAAGTTCATCATTTCAAATAAAGGAATACCGAGTCACAAACTAAGCAAGCTGGCATCTTTACAGAAAAGAATAATCATTCAGACAAGATAATCATATGAAGGTTAAGCCGTATAGTTGAATTAGTATGATTGCTCCCGGAAATTGCAGGGATATCAGTCAGGACCACAATCAACCACTTTTTACCTAACATTCCAAATCAAATGATCATTAAGCACAAATTATTATTTTTCAAAAAGCTAACACATAGAAGACATCATAAGTGGTCCCAAAAAATTAGTGCATTAATCCAATTAAGGTATCTGCATCAGTAACCCCACCTGTCAAAGAGAAATTTTAAGAGATCTCCATATAAGGTTCGAGACATAGCAACGATCAAGTAAATTAAGAAAACAAGGTTGATAAGAAGATGTTCAGATTACAGTAACTCGTATCCATATACGAGTAGTAAAAGTTTTCGGTTTAGTCCAACATGTTTCTACTTGTAAAGGTGAATACATCAAAAGGGAATACAGATATACCTTACATATTTGTCGTGCATTCTCAATAATAGCTCGTAGCTTTGGTTCAGATAATAGAGAGCTTGCGGAGCTTCCGGGTGCTGTTACTTTCTTCTCATTAAGTTTTGAGACAGCAACTGGATCAAAATCCATAAAAGCTTCCCTGTTTGTGTAGAAAAAGAAACTTCTAATGAATACTACATTGGGAATTGACGAACAAAAGGAGTTTAAGGGATTCTGACAACAAGGAATGCATTTTGCAGTTTGTCAATAGGATAAAAACATTATGTGCTATGCACTGAAACAAACCTGAAGATTTGCCTTTTGCTCAGAATGACAGGCCAACTAAGTTCGGCCAAAGCGCCTGAAAGGACAAGAAGCTCAAACAACTTCCTGCACGTAGTCATGAATACCAAAAAAATCGTAGGGAGACATATCAAGAAAGTTCTGTCTTTTAAAGAGAGGACATAAATACAATGTTGCAGTCACGTACTTGTCGTCATGCATCGGCACTCCCCATTCTTCATCATGGAATGCAACATAACAAGGATCTGGTTTCAACATTGGAAATATCAAGTCCTGAAATAAGCGTAGGTATTGGAACGACACATATAAAGTGTCTGCTTTAGTAACAAACCCCTAGTGTTCTCATAATTGACCTCCACTCCAAATAGATTAGCAATTATTCAAATTCAATGCCCTAGCAGACTTCTACATCCCATTTTTGCACCAAGGAAATGAAAATTAACAGAAAAGCAAACTCAACATCTTCAAGCATTGAGTGTGCATGCGTGTGCGAGTGTAAATAAGATGTTATACATAACGAAAGGGTACTTCATCCAGGATATTCAGCTCTTGGAGAAAAACTGAAAACATTGGCTTGTCATTTCAAATAGATATGCTCATTACAGACAGAACAATGTATGAACAATTAAATCCCTTGCAAACTTTACTTTTCCAAATTCAGATATATCTGAACCGTGGGATGAATACCAATTACCAGTTTACCAAACTAAAGAATCAAAATCATGAAATCTCTGCCGAGCAAGGGATATCGATCAAATATTGCGCCGCTGGCCATCTTGTTAGATAATATCGCTGAAATATACTGTACATAGCATGTGCAAGCAATCAGTTCAATTTTTGCATTTTGAAGTCTTGGTGCTAGATTGGAACAGCCAATAGCACTTAATTCAAAGATGAATTGTTTAGAGTCCTAGACCACACAAGTTAGATTAGTTCTCAGCAATGGTTCCATCAAAACTTAAAGACAAGTAAAAGGCAGCTGCTATACGGTAAAGATTTATGACACTAAGCGTGACTTCTCCCACTGATCATATAGTCCCAAATATTTTGACATAATCCAAATAGATTAAAGGACCAAGAATCGAACCAGTAGTTGGTGTCACCCAAGCACAACTCTTCTTGGACTGTGAACCATCAGAAGAGGGTGTAGATTCTAAACTTCCATCAGAAACCACACTTCTCGGCTTTGAGGCATACTGCTTTCTTCGACTACACAAACTATATGAACGAGTCAATCTCCCGGTTGATGCTCGGCTATGGAACGAGTCTGTGGAGGCATCTGATGAACATGAAGCATTTAGTGATAAATTTGAGTGCAACAACTGCTCGTGGCGACGAAGAACTGAAGGAACAGTGACAGAATGTGATTTGGGGGATACAGAATTTTTGACAGTGGACACTACAAGGGGCTTCTTCTCATCACAAAAGCTGTCTCCTTCTGGTGATCTTTCAGCCTTTTTCAGTGGCTTTGAAGCAGGTTTTTGAGCACTTAGAGACCCTTTCTTGTTGTTTCCATTGGGACCTAACACAGGCCTAGCCTCAGAATTAGCCACATTCATTGACCTCACTCTTGGAGGTCCTGACATTGCTAGAACTACTTGAAATTGCTGAGGTATTTCACAGATCTTTACCTTATTTCCCTCAAAATCAAATAAAATTTCAAAACTTGTGGACTTTCCACTGTTCTACTAAAAATGCAAAGAAAATTCCGCAGCTTAGACACCATGACGATTCATTAAGAGTCCAAATCTCTCACCAAAAACAGAAGCTCAAATCAGCACAAATGGCCTAAATATCAACAAACCTTTTGAAAACAAAATAATCCCCTCCAGCAACTACATCCATTGATCATAACGTTGAAGCTTGGGAACCCAGATCTTGGCTCTTAACCCTTATCATTGGCATTTTTGGACTACCTCTAACACCAGTTGAAGATAACTTTAGTGAGACACCAAAACAAAACCCAGAACCAAAAAACCACCCAAACCATCCCATTCAACTTTAAAATCATCAACAGAAACCCCTCGCCGAAAAGCAACACTCATCAATCACAAGTACTAAAAAAGGCTTCAACTTTTGACCCAAATCCAAGAGGGTGTGACACTGTACTTCCACCCTACCTTCAAACACTCTACTTTCTAGCATAAAACTAAATAAAGTAAAGAACTTTGATTGTATACATCCGAAAAAGGTCAGAACGAGAGAGAGACAGAGAACGAAGAGAGAGTTTAGTAGCCTCAAAACATGAAGATTCCATTCTGCATTGGTAAAGACGACATGGAGAGAGAGAGAGAGAGACAAGACACCCAGAAAATAAGTTAAAAATCAAAGCTTGGTGGAGGAGGTTAGGATCGGTGTCGAAGCACCGTCGTTTTGAGCTGTTTGGAGTCCTATTGCTTACTTATTTCTCTAATTTTCTCTCGAAAACACAAGGGAAAGCAGTCGAGAAAACATCAGAAACTGGGAAGTGATGCGTAAAAAATGTAAACAAAAATTATAAAAAAGAAAACTTTTTTCATCATCCAGATTTTCCAATCTATGGAAATGGACTCCTTAGATTTGAGAGATATAGGGAGGGAGACAGGGACAGAGAGTAGATGATTGAGTTTATTGTCGTTGACTGAGAAACTCACTTTCTTGAACCGGACTTTGCCGACTAGACCGGTTTGATTTCCTCGTGCTTTTCTCTCAATTCTGAAAAAGAGACACCTTTTGCTTTACTTTTAACAAAGACACAATTAAAGAAAGTTGTTGTATGATTACAATTAGAATGAAAAATAAAAAGGATAAAACTTGAAAATTAGGGTTTAATTAATTGTAATAAAAGAGATAATTTTTATTTATTTACTTACTTGAAAATTTGAA
>JANIHY010000209.1:2128406-2142613 GCA_027479065.1 Erythroxylum brevipes
CAAACACTGTTTTTATAGAGGTTCGGTGCTAAGACCTACGTCCTCTACCTAAGCTCCCACTTAGGATTTTGCAAACCGCTTTATTGCACACTTTTTAGTTTAGTGTGAACTCTTACAATACCACTTGACTTCCGGCTCAAGTTACCTTTACAAATAATTTGTTTTCCAGCACAAATCCTACCTCACTAGTGACCTTTCACTAATCACTCAACTAGCATAAGAAATGAGATAAAGAAGATAGAACAATGCTCAATACAAATTTGAAATAAGCTTAAGAGCAACAAAGAGAAATTTCAGAACTATTGTGGAATAATTTGGCTTATAGAACTTCTGTCTATTTTTCTTTGATCATCTACTCTTTTATATTGAGTTTAGAGAAGAATAAAGTCGTTTGTTATCCTTCATAGCCGTTGCATAATTTCATATAGCCATTCCTTAACATCCTCCTTTCCTTTTTATGAATGATTCGGATAAATCTTGTTTAGCTACGTCTGATAGTCGACTAGTCGAGCTGTTATAGTTGACTAGTGTTAACATATTTTACTTCAGGCTTTAACTTCTCTCTTCGATAAGTCGACTAGTGACATGATAGTCGACTAGTGTTAACATTCCATTGATTTGTAGTCGACTTATTCCACATTAGTTGACTTGTTTTAACCCCATCTGATGATCCTTAACTCTTAGTCGACTTATGATATACTTAATCGACTTGTTGCTGATTCCAACGGATACATTTCATCAAATCTTCCCATAATCTTCATTTTTAATGTCTAAATCATGTTGAAGATTGTTTCCTTCTTGATTCCTTAATGATTTATGATGTCTTCTAGATTTCTTTCAATCCAAAACACCTGAAATAAATTTCTTAACCAATTCTATACACTTTATTATTATCAAACCATAAGTAGGATTTAATTTGTCAACCACCCATGGTCTAACAATCTCCCCCTTTTTGATAATGACAAAATACTTAGAAATTGTTTAAGAATTGAAAACAAGAAAATATTGATCAAGGTTGTTTGCCTTGTCATTTTGGTTAGAAGTCTCCCCCTCAATCATATAAATCATTGAATGTAAAATTTTTACAAAACTCCCCCTTAATCAAGTGACAAGAAAATATCAATATCAATTTATTACTCTAAAACTCTACGCATACTATGATAATTGATCCACAATGGTGTTATTACCTAGCTAATTTTATCTATCACGTTTCATCCTCTCTTTACTTCTGAAGAAACTAAGGCTTTCCCGTAAAGTGCCCTAGGCTAGCCTCTAGCTTTTTAGCATTACTGATCACTTTGTTAACTCTAGCATTAGGAGGAATGGGGATTTTCAAATTTTTTAGGCCTAGAATTAGGTAAAGAGGGCCTAGATCATTCCGATGATCAAACCAAAACTAGGTTGTTTCTCCATTCTTAATCTTATATTTAATTCCTTCATTTATAATATCCCTCATCTTGAGTATTTGATTAGAAAACCACGAGTTGGATTGTTTCAGTTTGATGGACCATAAGTTTTGGTTATTAATAACATACGTATACACCTTCTTAACCCAAACTAATCGGGAATCCATGAACAAATTCCAGCATCTTATTGGTGCTTCTCATTGAGGCAATCCCTAGACCTCCTTCATGTTTTGAAGTACACATGATTGACCGTCTAACTTTTGCTCCAAGGTGATTATTAGCTACTCCAGTCTATATAAAGTTCTTCAGGGCTCTTTCAATGTCCTTTATGATTCTTTGGTGCAAGAAGATGTGAGAACACTAGTGGACAAACAGACTGTTTAAGACTGAGCTTATAAGCTGAAGCCTTCTAGCATAAGGCAGAAAGATATTGTTCTAGTTATTGATTCGTGGTAATTTCTACATATTAATCCGGATATGGATGAAAGTATCTTAGATTAAATGAAGGAATCATGTGAAATATATAAACAACTTTGATGTTTGTTTATATTCAGTCCTGAGATAGAACTGAATTGACTTAGGGACTCCTTAAGGACCTAGATTGAAGCAGGTTTTGCTCCACTTAATAAGAGGAGACTAAGTGGAGATTATGAATAGATAAGGAGAAATAGCGTCTCCTTTTCTAATGCTTTTGATCTATTTAAAAGGAATAATGGGATCTCTATTGACGAAGATAGAATAGGACGTGGAACTAATACAACTTTCACTATAAGTGATGATTGTCTTATTGATGCCAATCTTTAAGAAACAACTCTTAATCAATCTTAGTTTGGTAACTCTTGAATAGTTTCTGAGCAAGGAGCATGTTAACCTCGTATCCCGACCCTTATTAAAAGCACCTTGGCTATTTCCATTCTTTAAGTTACTCTTTTTCTTTATTTATCGTAAAGATAAACTCTTATACAATGTCTTATTTTTAATAGCGTAAGTGTCCAAGAGGAGAGCTATAAGGAGAAAGGGAGTCATGAGGCTGATGGCACTCACGCGACGATCCTCCACTACTAAAAGAATGTGATGGTACCGGTAATCTCAACAAGGCATTAACTTTGTGATAAAAGATTGTACAAGGAAGTTCTGCTACAAAGCCAAGCCCATCTCCACATAAAGTGCCATAGCAAACTTGCAGCCATAACCACTATTTTGCGTAGCCTAAGTTTTTTTATGTTATTTATTCTCCCAGCCTCCTTCTTGTATGTGTGTGGAAAAACAACAAAAGTTTAATCAATAACAAAACTTCCTTCTTCCTTCATTACCTTCTTTCTTTAATTTTTAAAGGTAAAAGGTAATTCAAAAGATTCTATTTTTCTTCTTAGAAAGAAGATAAATTTATGCAGACATTTACAATGATAAATTCTTAACAAGATTCCAATAAAGAAGATGAAAATAAAAAAATGGTGTAGATGAAAAGAAAAAAAAAAGAGTAGAACGAGGTTCGGAATCTTAGCCTCCACTTTAAATATCACTAAGTAATTAATTGATTCTTCAATTCCAACTTGGATATTTATAGGTCTTTGATTTGTAACACCATTGCGATGTCAAATGCATGTTCACAATATTTATGAATAAACATCATGAAGATAAAGACAAATACCTAATACTACAAGCTTTACATTTTGTGTCTTCCCAAGAAAAACTAGTTTTGAAAAAGTTGAAAAATAATTGCTTGAATTCTATTATGACTGCTTGTGCCAAACCTTAAATGCTAATGGCTTATAATTAGACTTGGATTATTCTAAAGGATGACTTAAATTGTTGCTTTTAATTGATTTTATTTGTCTTAATTGAAAGCCAATTTTTTGTTATGGTTTTATCTATAATACGAGTATTTGTTGAAATTGAATATACCGAAACTGGAAAATAGTGATTTCATCCTATAGTTATGTAATTATTAAAGCTTTACTTTTTGTGGAGATTTTGTCAGAAAGACTTATTAATGATGGTAAAGATGACTCACTTGACATGCTAGTTTTAGATATACAATGGTCAAAATTGATTCTCAAACCTTATTACGATGGATGAACTATATTAGGTAAGTTATCAAAACTTGCGACTTGAACATGTTTAAAATTATTATTTAGAAAGTAGAGAGTGGACTTATATTTATTTTTAATGTGAAATGGGTGTTAAATGAGTTGATAAACGTATTATAATTTGCAATTAGCTAGTTAATTCGAATTTAGAGTTCCGAAGAATTTAAAACAACATCATTATATATTTGCAATTAGTTATTGTGAGTGAATTATTATTATTATTTATTAATAATAATTAAAAACTCATGTATATCGACACTTCAAATGAAGTTAAAATCATCGTTCATCAAGGCTTTTTTTTTTGCTATCAGCAAATTGTAATAGCTGTTAGCTGATTCAATTTGGTATAATTTTTTAATAATTCATGTAAATTTAATTCAAACTTTATACTTATTTATTTCTATCTCTATCTCTACCTCTATTTTTATCTTTATCTCTATCTCTATCTCCATTTCACCTCTCATCTCTTTATAATTTGTAATAACTTTTGAATACAGTCATCTTTTTATCTCTCAACCATTGAAACAAAATGCTCCTTATAGAAATATTTTAAAAAGCAACAGATTGAGATTAAACCGTTAACCTAATCAGTTAATTATTAAATATGATTATTAGCAGTTTAACATGATGAATTAGCTAAATACCTATAAATCTGTCAAAATATAGATTATCAGTCGATGCCGAAATAAGGCCGAAGTTTACAAATGATACCTGTGTAATGAGATAAATTATAAAAGACGGCTATGTCCAATTTAACAGGAATCTTACAAATTGGAGAGTCACCTATTGGATTGAGTACTTGTGTTTGGAATCCCAATCTTTATCATCTGGTTTCGTTTTTTGAACTCGCTATCCTGATGATAAACAACAAGAATTTGACTTGGTCTTTAAACCTTTGCACGTGGAATACTAAAATTGCGAATTATACTCTCAATCTAATAGACAGATTTTGGATGACCCCAGGGACATATCAGTAATCCTAGCTCCGAAAACAATTACAACTACCGCATTTTTTTAATTACCGGACTAGAAGATAAATAAGTAAAATAAAATATTTAAAATTTAAAAAGTACATAATGATCAAATAAAATTAAAATTGTTAAAATATGAGAAAAAGTTATTATTAATTATTAAATTGAAATTATTTAATTTATTTTAATTTACAAGAACTTATTAATTTATAAAATTTGATCGATTAATTAAAACTTAAAATTTGACAAAGAATTAAACAGTTCAAAAAAAATTTAAAAATGAATTAGATTTTTTTAACCTTTGATTTGAATAGTATTTCTAACAATTTTAGGATCTCATTATTTACCTGCTTTTTCGGCTCTTAAAACAGTCGTTGTTAATTCTAAAAAATTAATGTGATTAAAAAAATTTGACCTGTTCGATTCATTTAACTTTTAAAATTCTGAGCTTTAATTAAACTTCAAATTTTTATGATAATTATAATATTTTTAATTATTTTTCAAAATTTTTAATTTTATTAAGTTGATTTACCGAGGTTTAATATATCACAAGTTTAAAGCTCTGAAAACATTGCATATAATTCAAATGGCTGGGGAGGAAATCCAAATGTATTTATTTTGGTGGAATTTGAGCAGTTCTAAGTTCATGATAGTTGGATTTTAAATAAAACAAGAAAATACCAACTAATCAAACTCTCAGAAACTAACAAAGAAAAGTTTCTATTGCCTAGAACTGCGGGTGGTTTCTTGAACATGCTACTCTCTCTAATCTCTCATACTCTGAATCATCTTCATATTCAGATGAGAAAACCTACGTGACCATTGAATTAGAGTGAATAATGAGGCTCTAATTCTCATTGGATTGCTAGGGTACCCTAATAGATCACTCAACAATTATTATCAGATGGCCAATCAGAGTTATAATCGACCTGAAGAACTCCCTGTTGTGTCTGTTATCCAAGAAAGAAAAGGGAAGATGAGCATTTTAGAAGTTAAAAACAAGAAATGCTATGCAAAACCTGCCAGGATTTGGAAAGTAGAATGAGGTTAAGTACTAAGGAAACCAACCTCCATGAGTAGTCCCTGTAAAATGTCATTATGATCAAACTGTTGAACGTGATGAGAAGGGTCGTAGATCAACTGAGAGTTAGAATCATCATTCATCTCGCAAGAAACCATTGGCAGGTTCTGCGAATGATAGACAACATTTTCCGGTTTTACATATTCATGTTCTCTGTCAATTGAACCAACACCGAATGGCGATACGAGACTCCAGGATTGAGCAACGCCAGAGCTATCATTAATAGAAAAATCTGCTGCGGGAGTTTCTGAATAGTAATTTGCATCTTTCACTGCTGAATAGAGAAGGTTCCTTTGATCATTAAAAGTCGCTGCCATACTAGAGGTTGCACCTAGTGCAACAGGACCATTTGCCTGTAGCGAAGTTAGACTGTGCACTGGATTAAGGTAACTTTGTGTGGCTCGCATGTGGGCATTGAACCTATTTCCTGAAGAAGATTGATCATAACCTGCCATTCTGAGAGGTCCTGAAGATGCCAAACGTTCATGATTATGCAGTTGAAATTCTTCCATGTTACGCAGATACTTGCGATACTTTTGAATACATGTACAGTTGTAATAGTCAGTAAATTCTGCATCAGAAGAAACTGAAATGGAAAAAATAAACCAAAAAGGAAAAAAGAAACTCCCGATATAAAACTGAAGACCTGAAGATGACTTGCGACATTTTCTCGAGTTATAAGGGGAACGTTCATTCTTTGCATCATTTCCAAAATTTTGGCTGGAACAGCATCTACAATCCAAAAACAGACATCAATCCTATGCTCTTTATCAAACTTAGGGCACTTTTATATTGACAAAAGACATGAATTTTGTTCGCTCTTTTTGGATCGAGGAATCAGCAAAGAAGAAAAACAAAATCTTAGAAAGAGTCATACTGTCAGGGCCAAGACGCTTGAAAGCTTCGACAAACTTCTCGTGGAGTTCTTTAGTCCAAACCAAGCGCTTTTTTCCCTTGGCAGCCCCATCTGAGCCTGAGTGATCAAGTTCGTCTTCATCGTATCTTCTTCTTTTCAAAACTCTACCAATTTCTCCAGGTTTGGAGAACACAACATTGGTACTGTCAGATTTTGAAGGATTCAATTCAGCTTCTTCATCTCTTTGCAGCCTCTTCAATTCCATGGAAGCGTTCATTCTCTTGCGACATACATGCTGCCACAAAAATTTAACGTCATCCATCCTAACAGGCTTTATCAGATAATCGCAAGCACCATGGACCACGCCCTTGAACACGGCGTTAAATTCCTCATCCGATGACATTACTGGTATTGTAAGTTACAGAATTAGCACATTATGTGCATATATAGTTGACTGCTTTAAATCATTATTCACGAATGGTTTCAAGAATCTGTATGTGTGTATACTTACTGACGACTGGCACTTCCATCTCTAACCCAATGATCTCCAGGAGCTCAAGTCCGTCCATGTCGGGCATATGCAAATCACTAACAACGAGATCAAACATGTTCTTATCCTTTCGTAGCATTGATAAAGCATCACTTGCAAGTCCACATTTTGTAACTGAAATTTCATTAGTCACATATCTTTAATATGATCGAATATTTATAATCTTTAACTACCATGGATACACAAAATGAAAACACAAAACACAATGAAAAGATGAGAATTTTGCAACGTTAAGTCGCCCGTCAAAAAATATTGGGTATGCAAAAAGGAACGAAACATGATCATTAAATGGAGTAGGTAAGCAGAGCACCTTCGTATCGACAAACTCGGAGCATCCTTTCCAATATCGCAAGACAAGTCCGATCATCATCGACAAGGAGAACCTTCAAGACCTTGGAAAACACATCAGATAAACACTTGCATTCACTCTTTTCTCTAGTACCAATGGCATGTTGACGTTCTTGGAAATGAGCATTCATCTCTCGCAGAAGGCGGCAGAACGAAATCAAAAGCGAGAAAAAAAAAAAACGAAGACCCAAATCTTGGATAGTGAATTCCAAGAAGATTCATACGGTGATCCACGAATCCTAGTTTTGTGATTTATGTCAAGTCATTGGAAATGCTCTACTTAACTAAAAACTCCTTGTATATCTGCGTAGGTTTTTGAAGAGTTAAATATCTCCTATAATATTGGACATAATTTTGTTAATTATCAGGGGTCAAGATTAGGTGCGGATTCATTCACCGTGAGCATGATGCAAATATAGATCGTGGCCCTTGAGAGAACTTTAGTTGTGACTTCGATAATACTCAAACGGCTATTTGCTCTTGGAAGAAGTAGACACCGTATTACCTTTGTACTTGTGTTTGAAATCAGGATAGCGAGTTCAAAAAAGCAAACCAGACGATAAGATTGAGATTCCACAAAAATTCAGTATTAAAATCCGTACATCAAAGATCAAAGCTTTGTCTTTCCTCATGATTTCTTCAGTCCCTAATTTCCTTAAAATTAATCCATAAAGCCTTCAACTTTGCCATTTGTTTATTAACACCTGAAGAAAGTTCAATGGACATGGACAATTTCATTCTTTACACTTATTTGAAACGTGCCAACATCAGAACTCACGAATCTCTAAGATCTCCTACCGAGTTTTAGGGCGATAAGCTTGTTTCTTTGAACTATAAAGTATAAGGAATAGGAAAGGATTGCATGATTAATTAATCCAAATCTCTGGAAAGCAATTTCGTGTAACAAATTACGGTTTGCATGTACCAATTCGCAGTTTCTAAACTGTACCAACTCGCTTTTTTTACAGCATTGTATGCAAGGCAAATGCCCTGGTTTGAAAAAGTCCAACATTGTCAGCCTATACTAGAATCTACATATAAATTGTGGCAGTGAGTCCAGTATTTAGGCCGATAAATATCTTAAAATGGCCAATAAATAATCAAGACAACGGGCTTGGTTCTTCTTCTTTTAGGGTTGATGCGACATCCCATAGATGCTTAGACCAAACCTTTCTGTCCATGTTTCGAGTTCATGGGATCAACTCCAGACTGTTAGGAAAGGATAAAACAAAAACGAAGACTACCGCAAGTGCTTACAAAAGTAAATGCTTATAAATTATATAATTAAATTAATTATTTAAATTTTGTATAATTACATGTTTAATATATTTTTAAGAATAATTGGCCTTCAAGACTCATTCAAGGTATAATTTATCTCATTAAGATTTCAATTTTTAATTTCTTACATTAAAAGATTCTTAGGAAACAAACTTCTTTATTAAAGATGATAATTTTATTCGATTTAACTTGAAATTAATAAATTAACTTTAAATTAATTAAATTATTAGTCGAACTTAATTTTGAAAGAGTTAACTCAATTTGACTCTAAATATTAGTACCTAAAATTTCGCATTAAAGTAGAATCTAAAAGAGTCTGATGGGCATAGTTTTTTGCCCAAGAACTAACTCTTTTATGTAAAATGTTGTTTTGTTTAAAAAAATTAGACCTCGAATCTGATTTGAGTCACGAGTTGATCTATTAAAAACATATGAAATTATGCCCTGGACTCGGCCATTGCTATCCCAACCTCTAAATTTGTTTGATCTATCAAGACCACAAACCAGGCTATCCAGGAGAAGATTGACAAAAAAGGTGTAGATTTTATGTGAAAAACATCAAAGAAGAGTTCTGCATATCCATTTAAACTAAAGAGTCCATTTTCAACATTCTTTTCAGTGGTCCAACCAAAGCATCAATAAATGGGTTTCACTTTTTAACTTTCCCTTACATTAAACATCTGTCACCTTCATATATAGGACAAAGGTAATAGTTTTCATGGTAAATCTTAAAAAACTACGACCGAAAGAGAGAGTATGAACCCAATTCAAGTGATGTAATGATTCCTCTCCACAGTGTTTGGCAGGTAATAAATGAACAACTATGACCAACAATATCTCAATCTCGAAAGGGTTTGATGCCAGAATTCTGGGGAATCACACTTCTTGCTTCATCGTCACAAGGAAAATCAATATGAGTTTAATAGCAGATTGATAGCTAGTACTGCTTTTCAGTAAACGGACATAAAACCACCTTCTTACCCAGGTCCTAGGAGCAAACTGTAAGCATAGCCAATTACAAGACCCGGAAGCTGCAACTGGAAGCACCCAACAAAAGATAAGGATTAGTATCTACTGTTCAAATACTAGACGTTCGCTAAAGGCTATAGCATCCCCAAAATTGTAACCGTCCCATGGCATATAAGCTGCTAATATGTTTTTGTAATCTCATAAATGTAATAGTGTAAGGATGCAGAGAAAGGCAGATTGTTCGCTAATATCTTCACATGTATCATGCCACAAGAAAAGGATGTGAGACTTACCCAAGCAAACCCCTGCCTTGCCATGTTCTAGGTGTCACGGTTAAGTTCATTGCAGCACCTTGCCTCGTGACTGTTACAGGTACTGCACAACCCTCGTTTGCACGAGCCTCAGATGCAAGCTTCTCTAGAAGATTCTGACCAACTTGATATTCCACATTACCAAACTTAACAATTTGATCTCCAAGCTGTAAACCGTCTTCCGCTGTTGGGGATGCATCAGCTATTTCATCGACGACAGCAAATGGTACACTGACAAGTCCATCCACATCCATTGAACTTGGAGAATCTCTCATAATGACATTTTGAGATGATGCATGTCCAACCCTTACGTCCATTAATGAGTTTTGATTGACTGATGCCCCCGGACCACATGACAAACAAGTACTCAATTTAGCATACTTTTGGAAAAGAATTCAAGGGATTATGAGCGATCTATCATGTTCTCTGAACAGGCCAAAATTTGCAGGCAAATGGTTAATCTATTCCATAAGAGAACAAGGCTCTCAAATTCATTCCAAGGTGGAAGCATTCTGGTGTGGAAAGGGACAGATATAGGACCCTAGGATTATTAAATTTCTACCCGGTTATGACAAGTTGACAACACGAGTGCAACAACTCAAGACTTTCTATTTAGATCCCAGTGAAGTCTTAGCAATTACCTGAATCTTTGGAGGATGAAGACCTATCTGCAAGTCTTGCTGAATGCAAAAGTTGTATATTCTCATTTATTTTCTCTGAGATTTGCTTATGATCATTTCGCAGCTCTGCAATGGGAAAAAAAGCAATCCGATCATTTTCGTATCATTTTTTCTTTTAGTGCTGGCATCTCAAACACACAAATGCACACTACTAATAGAACAAGAGTGCCAATTAAATAGTTATTTGTTGTGACATCACATATATATTGATAAAGCTTGAACCTCAAACAACATATCATGTTAATGCCTCATATCACATTAATACCAAGCAGACTAAACGGAGCTCTGTACATGGCCTTGTAGGCTTTCCAAGTTTCACTGCAAAAATGGAATATCACTAAAGCTATTGTCCAGTCATGAACAGCTTGGCATAAAAAATCACGTTAAAAGGGCTTGCACGTGCTAAAACACCAATTGATTACCAAGAAAGAGGAAACTAAAAGGAGTAAATACCAGCAAGGCGGTGCCTTTCTGATCTCACAGATGGAATGTCAATATCTGGGCGAGGAAAGCCCTGCAATTTGAGAAGCAAAACTCTTTAACAAACACAACATACTCCGAACATACCCAACAATAAGTAGCAATAACACTTTCAATGAGGAGAAACCGATGTACCATATTATCAAGCGATGTTCTTCTCCTCTTAATTTTGTATTAGCAAGTAGCAACAGAGAAAGCATGAAAATGAAAAATTACTCTTCCATATGCAACATCCGCTCCGAAGCTAAGTTACGGAGTGATCGCTCCAATCGTCGAAACTAACAAACAAATAATCATACCAAAAATCTTATCTTCTTTTTTTTTTCTTTTTTTTTCTCCAATCGAAGCACTAAAATGCCAAATTGAATGGAACCCTAACAATAGTAACTCCATTTTCTCTCAGAAACCACACAGCAGGTATGGAAAAACCGTAGCAACTACCAATTCACAAAACGATTTGAAAATTTAGAGAGAGAGAGGGAGGGAGGTATCCACCTCAGCGTCGAGGAGATTGCCAGAGAGACCAGGACCGCCGGGAACACAAAGACGTTCGATAATGGAGTTCATCTCCAACTCCATGGCGCTTCTCTTCTCCATAAGCTTCATGGTCTCCGATTTCAGGTTCGTAGCCACCATCTTCGCTTTCACCTTACTCTTGTCCTTCTGCTTCAGCTTTGGTTTTGTTACGGTGAGGTTGGCATTATATACTCGTTTGACTGAAATTTTTATCCCAATAAGAATTGGATTTACAAAAAAACACTTTTTAAAATAAAGATTGTTAAAATTAAAATTTGCACAATAATAAAAAATTGTATTGAATTAATAAACTCTATTGTCATTTAAATTTGAATATTCAAAAATATAATTCATTATTAATCTCATAATTCTTATATTTTTTTGGTGCAATGGAAAGTTAAAACAACAAAGCAAAGAAAAAGAAAAAATAAGCAAAAAGCCAAGCTCTGTCGTTGTGTTCTCTCAAACAAAGTGCCAACAGTGTTACCAACATAGCCATGAGGATTGAGTTTGGGGGAGACAATCAAAATTGAAATGTCAGCTTATCATGGCTGTCCATTTTGGCTAAAATATCAGTCACATTATTACCTTCTCTGAAAATATGATCACAAGACACATCCCAGCTCTAGTTGAGCATATCTTCAATTAGGTTTGCATGAGGATGGAATTAATAATCAGTACTGTTTAAATTCCTTATCCCAAGCAATACGAAGCCCTATTTTTATTGCAAGCAATTAAGCACTCATATTAGTGTATCTGCCAAGGGACATGATCCTTTGTGCCATCTACCCTGTCCCAACCCTATCCCACTTCATTTCAATTATCTATTTATGCTCGTTCTTATTGTAAGCAATTCAGCACTCATATTAGTGTCTCTACCAAGGAACATGATCCTCTGTCCCATCTACCATATATCAACCATCTATTTATGTAAGTCACATATAAATAGATGATTGAGATGAAGTATGATAAGATTAGGACAGAGAATCTGAAGGGCTCTGTCAATATATTTAGAAAATCCACTAAACCATTATCCCTGACCATCACAGCGGACTCTATCGATACCGACATCGCCTGAATTTCCCAAAGCACTCCCATCCACATTAAGACTGATAAAATTATTCACAAGCCGCTGCCAACTGACTAACTTGCTGCCACTATGACTTGTAGCACTAGGTTTAAAAAAAAAAATGGTTATAATCCCTTATAGTACTTGCCACAGAGCGGAGTTGTTCAAGAGGTAGAATGATACAATCCTCGATAACTTCTCTATTTCTAATACACCAGATGGACCAAACAATTACCAAGAAAGTGACATCTATATGATCACCATTGTCCAATAATGCAAAGTTCAAACAATTAGCCTTAAACTATTGAAAGAAAATAGTTGAATCTGAAAAATTACCAACAAGTGAAAGAAAATTTATCCAAAGCTCTTTCACGTTCGGACAATCAACAAAAAGATGAAAAATTGTTTCAAACCCCATACTGCATCATTTGCACCCCTCGGTTGGAGACAAACCTATATGAAAACGCCATTGCTAAGTATGAACTCTCTTATGCCAAATCAGCCAACACAAAACTTTAACATTCTCTGGACCACACACATGCAAATCCAATTCCACTATTATTGGTCTTCATCTTCATCTTTCAAAGCTAGCCATTGAAAATCAGTTTTTACTGTATATCGGCCAGAAGAAGAAGGGCCCTATATGAGTTTATTTTCTCCCACGACTGTAATAGGTTGACGGATTCGGGAAAACTCACTACGAATTGCATCAGGAATTTCTGTATGAAGGTTGCAAAAATTCCAATCACCGACATCATTTAATATGTCAGATATCATCATGTCCCAATCTTCCTCCTCAACCAGATTTAGCCTATTAATCAAAAGCCCTTGATCCAAAAATCATGACCAATTCTGTACTTATAACCATGTCTGATTTCATCTCAGACTTTAATGATGTCTAGCCAAACCTTTGAGCAATTTGACTTCTTTTCCCACTCAAGAAAGTTCTACCCTTTACCATGCTTGTTACAAATAAGAGAAGCCTAGTTTTTATTGGGTTGTTCGTGAGCTGTCTAAATTAACTTCCCAAGAAGTGCAGTATTCATCAACCGACTCTGTCAAAGACCTAATCCACCTGTAGATTTCGGTTTAGTCACTTTATCCCAAGAGATTAAGTGAATCCCTCTTCTATTATTAGTGTTATTCCAAACAAAAATTTTTATTACTTGGCCTATTTTACTACAGACATGGATCGAAAGCCAAGCAACTTGCATTAGATAATTGGGCATCCCATTAAGAGTAGATTTTGCCAAAGTTACTTGCCTTACCATATTTAGCAAGCTAGCCTTCCACCCAAATAATTTTTTATTCATTCTCGTCACCGAGTCATTGAAACTACTGCTTCTCATCTTCCCATCACCGAGATCAAATCCAAGGTAGTTGCCAAAGTGAGCAGTGGCTTTAATGCCCAAAATGTTAGCGATCTAGAAAGGAAATTGAATAGATCTTTAAGCTTTTTGAATTTTCTACAATAAAATCAGAAGTTAATTCACACAATAGTAATTTAAACAAATTTAAATGCAAGGAGTAGGGAAGAAGAGCAAACACTATTTTTATAGAGGTTCGGTGCTAAGACCTACGTCCTCTACCTAAGCTCCCACT
>JANIHY010000209.1:2142713-2157795 GCA_027479065.1 Erythroxylum brevipes
TCTTTTATTGAATATCAATCCCAAAATACCTGAAACAATTTCTTAACCAATTCTATACATTTTATTATTATCAAAACTTAAGTAGGATTTAATTTATCAACCACCATTGGTCCAACACAAAATACTCTCCACGTGATCCTTTGTGGCTCGAGTAACACCATTAGAAAAATAAAATTTTGATTTGTCCACAATAACCTTCATTCCTGAGGTAGCATTAAACTTGAGTAAAACAGAACTAATCCGTTGAGCTTGGGAGCTTGTTGCTTTCATACAGAGAATAACATCATCTGCAAAAAACATGTGAGAAATTTTAACTCCCCACGACAACAGGTTACTGGAGCTCAGTTATTGTCTCCAACTTGTTGGCTTATCATTGCCCCAAGTTTCTCCATACACAAGACAAAAATATAGGGGGACAAGGGATCTCCTTGTCGAATTCTTCTCTTTGGACAAAAACTCGGGAGGCGCTTATGTAGTTCAAATCTAATTTATAATATAAACTTTGATTTAAATTCACATTAAATATGATATTATCTTGACATTTAGTTAAACCGATTTCAAAATTTATAACGAATTAAATTTGATTTAATTATGTTTTACGAAGTGAGTAAGTTCAATTAGGTTCAGCCCAAAATACGATTAATCTAGTATGAGTTACATAACCTCTCTTTAGTTTACCACATAAATTAATAAATCTGGCATTTCTAATCCAGCAAACAAAATTAGTATTTTTTTCTTAAAAATGAGATATCAAATTATTACTCCTATAATGATAATCAATAATTAACCACTCATTTTTTATTCCGTATTCGTTAACCTCTTCACAAATTCATCAACAAAGCACCTTATCCTAAGGATGTGATAATTGATCTTAATAATTGAAACAAAGATGTGATAATTGATAATTGATCTTAATAAAAAATTATTAATAAAACAAAAGGTTTAATTATATTATAAATAATATAATAAAACCATTGGCACAGAACATTTGGAATTCACATGCTTCGACGTGTCGATGTCGTATTCTATTTTAAACAGTTTCACACTCTCTTTCGACATTATTGCACGCGTCTTTTCTTCGGTCTGTTCCTCTGCTTCGCTTCAATCTCCTCACTTTTCAACGTTTCTACACCTAAGCGCCTATCCAAGTCTTGACTTATCAACGGTCAATCTGTTTCCATCATCTTTACGCGATTTGGCGAGTAGTTGTACCGAAAGTTGTTGGCTTTTGAGCATTTCTCTTGCTCATGGAATAGCTTGAAGAAACAGAGAGGGGGAGAGAAAACAAAAGCGGTTTGAGAATGACTGTTTCTTTGACTGTTATGACTTTTAATCTTGGCGAAGAAGAGCCAGAGGATAGCCCCAATGCGTGGGAGAAGAGGAGAGATTTGTGTATTAGTGTGATCACTAGTTACTGTCCTATGATTCTTTGCACCCAACAAGGTTTGTCTATCGACTTCTGCTAGGTGTTGTGGTTGTGATCTTGTGTTTAGCTTGAAATGGTTGATCTGGGTCTCTTTTAGTTGGTGTTTTGGAGTTGGGTTTCAGTTAGTTCGGGCTATCACAAAGTTTTACTGGCAAGTTGGTTCTTTGTCGCTTGGTTATATCTCGTGTGCTTCTTCTTCGTTTAGTTTTTCCTGCATCGTTTTGGTATATTTTCGTCGATAGTTTGGTCACTTTTTCTTACGATTTCTAACTATTATCCCTGCTTTCGATTTTGTTAATGTCAGGAGTGAAATCACAGTTGGACTATCTTCAGCAGGGATTGCCAGGTAGAAGTTTTCTGATCTGTGAACGTTATCATTTGGCTTCTGCTACTGATTAGTATATCTAGTTCATTACTTTACGATTCTCTGTCTCATCACTAATTAGATGATCCAAATACATGACACTTATATTCATCAATCTGGAAAATGATATCATGTTTGGATGCTTTATGGTATTTGTCAGGCTATGATCAATTTGGAGTATCAAGAAAGGGATCTGAAGATGCATCAGATGAACACTGCAAAATCTTCTACGACAAGGAAAAAGTATGAATCAGTTGCCATGAATCTGATAGAAGATCCAATTCTGTTTAATCAAATGTACTTTTCATTTTTGTTGAAGGTAGAGCTTCTAGAGGGTGGAACTTTTTGGTTATCTGAGTCACCTTCCGTCCCAGGAAGCACATCGTGGGGTGCTGCAGTTCCATGTATCGCAACATGGGCGATATCCTTCCGCTACCATTGATCGACATTAAAATTTTCATTCAGTGGATTTGGTTTCACATGTATATATTATTTCTTATTCCTTTATTCATTTCATCCCCTTGGAGAGTGTTTCTTTGACATGATGTCCACACGTTTCAACTAAAAGGTGTTGAGCCTCCAGGGTTCTCATTTCAAGTAGTGAATACAAACATGGATGAGTTTAGTCCCCGCGCCCGTAGACGAAGTGCTTTACTAACATGGCAGCACATTGCATCCTTACTTCCCAGCTTGTCGGTTGTGTACTGTGGAGGATTTAACACACAGAAGGAATCAATTACTGGGCGTTTTCTTCTAGGGAGATCGAGGTACTTATGGTACAGAGAGTCCATGCTCTATTATGTTGTAAATGTTGTTTCTAAAAGCTTATTGCCTTTATCCAAATGTTCTTCCTCGTAGAGAGCATGGTGTTGTGGGAGATATGAGAGATGCATGGCCTAATGCCCATGTGAGGAAAAACATTTCTCTGGTACGAACTTATCATGGATATAAAGGTATTGTTTCACCCCCTTAGATTGATCCTCTAGTTTATTGTGATCTTATGATTATGTCCTTATGAATGCGGGCTCATTTTCTCAGGTGACAAGCAAGGTGCTCTTGAGTTCCTCAAGTTGATTCTTAGAGCGTTTTGCCTTTGTTGGGACCGTCAAACTCAGGATCTTCATGTAGACTGGATTCTTTTCAGAGGTAGATCTTTGATTCCTGTCCTTTGTGAAATCGTGAATGATAACATAGATGGATGTTATCCTTCCTCGCACTATCCGATTTTTGCCGAGTTTATGCTTCCTCGTTCTGTGAGACCACTCGAACCACCAGCTGCTCAAGAACAAAGTTCAGTTGCCATCTGATTTAAGGTTGGCCTCGCCAAAACCCTCCTCCAATTCTCATTCTTTAAAGCCAGAGAATATCATTGGTTTATTGTTAGCATTGCAAGTAAGGTTAGGTAATTTAGTTTCTGTTGAATCAAAAGCAACATGTTCCCTCCAAGAATTGTTTTGGGGCTATAAAAACATTTGTGTGAAGTTCTTTTGCTGTTGGAGATTAGCCATTCTAAAAGTATAAAACAGAGTTGATGGTAGCAATTCATAAGCTGTATTATTTGTAACTTTTTGAGTTATTTCTGAGTCATCTTTGATGTTAATGAAAGATGGAATCGTTCTTTATTTAATACATTTGATTAAACAGAACCGGAATTCATCAGATTCATAGCAATTGACTCATACTTTTCCCTTGTAGAAGATGTTGCAGCGTTCTCTGCTGCATCTTCAGATCCTTATTTTGGATATTCCAAATTGATCATAGCCTGATAAATACTACAAAGCATTCAAATATGATGTAACTTTCCAGATTGATGAATTTGAGTGCGATGTATTTGGATTGTTGTATTATCAAATTGGTAATAAGACCAAGAACCATAAAGTAATGAACTGGATATACTAATCAGTAGTGGAAGCTAAATGATAATATTCAGAGATCAGAACAAGGAGACAGAACCAAGCAACAAAGAGCCAAGTTGTCGTTAAAACTTGGTGACAGCCCAAACTGACCAAAACCCACCTCCAAAACACCTAGCAGAAATGGAGAAACAAGCTTTCCTTGTCTCCCACACATTGGAGCTATCACCCAGCTGATCTTGGATAAGATTAAAGGTCATTACAGTTCAAAGAGACTCATTGTACGACCTCTTCTTTTTCTTTCTGCTTCTTTCACGAGCAAAACAAATGCTCAAAAGCCAACAACTTTCTGTACAAACGCTCCAAATTTCGTAAATATGATGGAAACAGATTGATAAGTCAGGACTTGGTATGGGACGTTTAGGTGTAAAACTATTGAAAAGCGAAGGATTTTTCGAATTACAAACTCTTGCTTTTCTCTTCAGATGCAAGATGCCCGCCAAACACAGAACCTAAATCTGATATTATTTTAATTTAAAGAAATGAATAAATTAAAAAAAATATTATTTCAATATTGATTAATTTAATTACATATTTAAGGGACCCTTTGGTTTAAATAATTTTTTATGGGTTAATTACTAAAAAAATATCAAACTTTCTTCAATTTTTCAATTATAACCCAAACTTTAAAAAGTTGCAATAAAATGTTCAAATTTTAATTTTTTTCAATTCTAATATGACATTAATCTCATTGTTATCTATGCTGACGTGGCATAGTCACATGTCGTCACCCCTCCTTAATCAAGCACCTCAGTTGGTTTAGGAGAAGATTGTCTAATTCGCGAAACAACGTCGTTTAGCTTTGATGGTAAAACGATGTCGTTTCAACTAAAATCAGATAAAAAATCTTCTGTCTCTCTTCTCTGTCACGCAACGTTAAAAATTCTATAACCTAAATCCCCCAAAGTTGGTGCTTGTTCTATTTATGTGATTTCTTCATCAGGTAAAAACTGAAGAAGCAGTTGTCGGACTTCTTGTGACACCAACTAAGATACGATTGGTCCTCTCTTTATTTATTCTTCTTTTCACTTCGACTAGAGTAGCTGAATGCATGATGGTCGACTTGTATTTCATCTTGTCTGAAAATAACTTGTGCTTCTAGAAAATTGAATTTGTAATGTACCAGGGTCCCGAAAACACAAATCCAATTTGTTGTAATAAGGTTTCAAATTGGATTTGTGATTCCAAAAAATTGACTTGTATTGTGTTAGGATGCTAGGGTTTCAAATTAGATTGTGGTAGGGTACGATTTGTTTGTTATTGAAAAGGAGGATTGACTTGTATGTGGATATAGCAAATTGAAGAATACAAACCTTGAATACTCATACGCTTAGTTTTCAGTATGAAGTGTAAGTTGAATAAAAAAAACTAACATAACTGAATGCATGATGGTTGATTCATACTTTGTTTTCTGTTGTATGCAGAATATATATATCTTGGTCATTACTGAAAAATATGACATTACACAGTCCATAGCCTAAATATTCAATTATGTGACACTTCATCCTTCTTCCCCACTTTCATTTTGTAAACGCAATGGTAGTTTAGTTAAAATGTTAATAAGGGGGATATTATGCTAACATTTTGAAAATCTAATTCTTTGTTGGGTCAATTTATGAAAAGAAATCATAATGGTGTTGCATTTGAGGTAGTAATTAAATATTTGTATGATGGTATTGTAATAGGGTAACCATTTATGGGTAGAAATAAAGTATATGTAGCTTTCGTTGGGCATGTATATGTAGCTTTTGTTGGGTATGCACTTAGTATATATTTAACATGGGAAGAGTGTCAAAGTATTGTTAATAGATTCAAGGGTTTATTTATTATTCTTTTAATAGTGTAGCAGCAGTTGAAAGGATTTATTCTCAATTTTGTGAAGAGAAAGCATTATGTTCAGTGGTAAAATAACTGTAATATATATTATTTATTATACGTGATAATTTAATTGGATTAAAATATAATTAATATTAATATTTCTATATATAATACAGATGTTGAATATTAATTTCTCCGATTGTTATGCCTTGATGAAGTTACGGATTTCAAATGCTAAGCCCAACATTGTCGACATTTTAATGAATGTGTTAATACAAAAATAAGTAATTCAATTATTGTTTGTAGCAATGGCAATTTTATAAATTAATGTTAATTAATATTCAAATTGAAGGTCTCTTGTAGGTACTTGGTATTTGTGAAAGAGCTGAAAGTTTGTTTTGTGGTAAAATATGTCAAACAAATTTTGTGTATCGGGATAAGAGTCTTGTTCGAAAGATATAATGTTGTTTGCAAGAAGTATGTGTAAAAATTTATGTGCATAATGCAAATTTGTCGAAAGCTATTAATGAATTAAATCCTAGGCGCGTGTCGGAATTGTTCGTTAATAAAGGATTAGTTAGAAAGCCCGTGTCTAGCTAATCTAAAACTAAGAAAAGATGAGATTATTAGAAGCTTTTCAATAATTATAACTAATCTATTGTGGGATCCGGATTTATTCTTTGTTTCAATGATCAACCATACAACTTGAATGAGATTACCTTGTTAGATGCCATTAATCTGATTTCTTCTTAATTTAAATTTATTTGTTTTCTGTTTATTAGATTCAGTATTTTCACTCATCTATTACAAACCCCTTTTTATTTCCTCGTTCTTGATTCTCTGGTTTTCGAAAAGGTTGATTAATCTCCAGTCTCTGTGGATACGATTCTGCTCACTCTAGCTACAATTTAATTGATTTTTCAGGAGTAGAATTCTTTTGCTTTTTTTGGACTTCAGTGCATTGATCCCTTGATTTTTCACTATTTATCTGGAGACTAGAGATGAATATAGCCGTTGTAAATCTTCTTCTAGCCTTTGTATGATTTCTTATGGTCGTTGCTTAATTTCTTCCTTTCCATTTAGGAATGATTCGGATATATCTTATTCAGCTCTACCTAATAGTCGACTAGTCGAGCTATTATAGTCTATTAGTATCAACGTTTTTTGCTGCAGGTTTCATCTCCGCTCTTCGATCAGTCGACTAGTGCCATGATAGTCGACTAGTGCTTCTATCCACTTGATTTGTAGTCGATTTGTAACATCTTAGTCGACTTGTTTCAAGCCCCATCTGATAATCCTTAATTTATTAGTCAACTTGTGATATGTTGGTCGACTTGTGCTGACTCTAACGGATATATTTATACGAATCTTCCCATAATCTTCATGTTTAAGTTTCTATCATGTTCAAGATTACTTCCTTCCTGATTTTACCATGATTTATAATGCTTTCTAGATTTATTTCAATCAAAAACACCTGAAATAATTTCTTAACAAATTCTATACATTTTATTATTATCAAAACATAAGTGAGATTTAATTTGTCTACCACCATTGGTCCAACAAATAATATTAACTGAAGATTTTTAGTCTTTTGCCAAAATTTAAGACCACTAATGGGTTCCATAGCAAACTAATAAGTATTCAAATAAGAATCATGCTTATAACATTGATTCACGTAAGCATTGATATCCTCCCTCTAATAAGATATACAAGCCACAACATGTTTACATGAAATCCCGGTTAAATCCCATAGTCTACATTGATAAGTTAGTGCTTGCAAGTCAACGATGTACTTGTCCGCAAAAATGTTGACTTCAAAATTTAAATTTCCATTTTTCCTAAGCATACAGTGTCTTGCATCCCATTGTGCTACCTCTATTTTCTTCCTCACTTTAGGACAAATATTCTACGTGCACTTCATCATCATATCCTTTTTTTCATTTATCTGAGTCATTAAAGAAAATCGAATGTCTTCTAACATACTGATCAAGCTTTTGCTACGAGCTTCACAAATGAATCCATTAACGTCTCTGAAATATTGTTATGTACTATTTCACACTTCGGTCTTGTACTCATAAAGGCCTTCACAAATGTCTCTAGATTCCTACTTTTAAAATCCTCATAAGCCTTCACTGACAAGCTCTTCAACTCCTTCATTAGCTTATCAAAATCAATTTGTGTTTTACAATTCACCGCTTTCCAAAATAAAGTCCTATATGTGTGCCCTTTGTGAATAGTAGATCAGTTTGCATACACATGATGAGCACATTTTCTATGTTCAACTTCTAGAAACAAGTTATTTAATGTTTCCACTAAACCCTATTAAACAAATAGTTACATAAATTAATTAAGTGTTGATCACATAAACAAATGAACATAAGATATATGGATATTTAAAGTTTATCTTATAATGATCGTAATTTATCTTATAATGATCGCTTATGAAAGTCCATAAAATTCCACTTATATGGAGATCTTCAACAAGAATGATCAAAAACCAATTCAATGATTGATAGTTTTCTCCTCAGCTAAAACCCAACATATAGGAAACATCTTATTATTTCCATCACGACCAACAAAAGATAATAATGCACCACCAAGGAAAGTCTTCAGAAAACATCCATCTAACTCAGTAATCTTTCTATATTCACCAAGAAAACCACACTTCAAATCACTGAAACCATATAGAATCTTTTGAAGATTGGTCTCCTTACTTGTTCATTAAAATCATATGCAACAATAAATTTTCCATCTTTGTTAGCTCGCATTAACTCATGTCCATAAGAACATAATTTCGCATAATGACCTTCCATTGATCCCCGAAGCATAGTAATTGCTTCCCACTTAGCCCTATAATAAAATTTTAGTGACCTTTAGTGCATATTTTGATTGAAGATCATCCATCATTTCACTAATAGGTCAATTGGGGTTCCTCCTGAACTTGCGTATGAATTCATTGTCAATCGACTTCTAACTAGCTTGCTTATCCCTTTGCACTTTACTGCAAGTATGAGTGTTTTTAATTCTATTCATAACAAATGTTTTTCTCATTTCCAATCTAGTTAGTATACACTTGAAAAGGACAATGTGCATCACAAACTGCTTCCATTCGTACACCAGATCTCACCATTGAAACCCACTTTGCGAAGTCTTCGCACACCTCCTCTCATTTGTTCTAGCATTAACATATTCTTCATCATCAGTTCCAAAGAACCACTCATCAACTAAATCATCTCTAGAATCATTATCCTGCATAACAGTTAAGTCCTCGTCTTGCTCCAATTCAACATGGAACAACCCGTCATCTTCCTCTATTTCATCATCAGAATTTGACTCATCACCATCTATCGAAGGATTCTCATAACCGTGATCATAATATATTTGAACATTCTTACAATTCAATTCTTCCAATTTTTTTAGCATATCTAACATGTCCCTGTCTACTTTAAGCCGAACTCCATCAAGCTTCTAATAGACTTATATGGAAATTTGTATAACATAGAGATTACTCTATGTCATTTATCTTCGAAAATCCCTTTTAGAACTAATATGCTCAATTCATCAATAGTCATATTCTTTTTTCTTTTAATCTTACCACTAACATATTTATTTTTCTGCCTTTCCAACACTTCACGATAATGAAATTCAAAATTGACCAACATATGAAAATGCAAATTGTGACTAAATACGAAATGATAAATATTACAAGAAGAAAAAAAGAAGCACTAACTAACAGCACACAAAAATAGGTTAGTATGATTGCAACAGAATAATGCACCCACAATTTCAGATACAAGAATAATACAAGCTGAGATGATGGAAAGGCACCATAAATATACCTTTACAAATTTTCTAATTTTTTTTTCATAATACTTCACAACTTAGCAACCTCACCTACTGAAAACGATCACAAATAAGTCATTTTGTAGATGTACCGTTTAAAAAAGGAATGTAATGTATCCACAACATACAAATAAGAAACTATAGTAAAAAATTTGAGACAAACAAAATATAATGCATTCAATAATTACCAAATAGAAATCATGTTTTCAGTAATTACCATATGTAATGCATTTAGTATTTACCAAATGGAATGCAATTTAAACCAAATATTAAATATTAGAGCACAAAATAAGCCAAATAGAAATCGTATTTTTCATTAAACACTGAGATGAAAGGCAATGCGACCATCATGCATTCAGTTACTCTAGTTGGAGTGAAAAGAAGAATAAAGAGGGATAGGACCAATCATATCCTAGTCGACGTCATAGGAAGTCTGGCGACTGCTTCTTTAGTTTTTACCCGATGAAGAAATCACAAAGATAGAAGAAGCACCAACGCACGAAATCACAAAGATAGAAGAAGAGCCAACGAACGAAATCACAAAGATAGAAGAAGCACCAATGCACGATAGAAGAAACACCAACTTTGGGGGATTATGGAAATTTTAGGTTGCAGAGTTTTTAACGTTGCGCGACAAAGAAGAGAGGCAAAGTATTTTTCATCTGATTTTAATTGAAACGACGTTGTTTTATTATCAAAACTAAATGACGTCGTTTCGCTAATCTGACAATCTTCTCCTAAACTAGCTGAGGTGTTTGATTAAGGAGGGGCGTCGACACGTGATTGTGCCACATCAACACAGATAACAGTGAGATTAACGTCAGGTTAAACTTGAAAAAATTAACAATTTAAACATGTTATTACTACTTTTTAAATTTCGGACTATAATTGAAAATTTGAAGAAAGTCATGTTCGAGTTTTTTTTTCCCCATAAACTCAAGCTCAAGCAAGTCCCGAAATTAAAAAATTTTAGACAAATTTAAGTTTGACAATAGGCTAGAATAAGGTTAATGGAACTGTGAGTTTACGCCAAATATATATATTTTTAATTTAAAAAAATTAGAAATTAGGTATTTCACTCAAAAACGATATCGTTTCATTTAAAAATTTAAACCCGGACTAGATACCCTAAGCTTGATCCTAATTTGAAACTCGAAAATTTGAAATAAAGAAGCTCGACTCCGATTCGAAGTTCATTCAAGGCAGATGAGCCAACCGAGGCTGAACAAGTTTTGTCAAGTGTCAACCCTAGATAAAATAATGTTATTTAAACCATTTAAATTAAAAAATAAAGAAATTAATATGGCCGGCTACGGGCTTTGGGCTACGGGCTACGGGGTTGGCCCCCGGCCCGGCCATTACCACCAGTAGCAGTCGAGGAACACGACGCAGGTGGCGGTTTCAATCCAAAGGCGCCAACGGAGTGAATCGCTTCTCGGTTAAGACGGAAAACGTAGCGAGAGTGTGTGCGAATTAACGCCTTAGAATTGACATTTTCTTTTCCAATCTAACAAACAAACCCTAAACCCCTTTCTCATTTTCCTCTGTATAAAAGAGAAGGGAGTGATAGAGAAATCACAGAGAGAGTGAAGCATTGGCTAGTCTATTCAATGGATGTCTCTCTTCACACTATCCACTCCCCTGTTCTTATCTGTAATTTCGCTTCTCTCTCTCTCTCTCTGTGTGTGTGTGTGTGTGTGTGTGTGTGTGTGTGTGTGTGTGTGTATGGATGCTTGTCTGAATTTGTGTATAAGTATATAATTTGTGTGTTCTTTATGAAATTTTTAGGTTGTAGAAGATCGAGTAAGTCTCCTCCCTCGTCGTCTTTGCCGGTAATTATCTCTATCTTATCGAGGTATTCCTTTTCGTTTCCATTTTCTTGGAAAGTTTCTTCTTTCGTTTTTAATTGGTTTACTAATGCTTTGGAGTGTGTTCAATCAAATTGAGCTCAGAGTTCATGTTTGATTTGTTACGTGTGATTGGTGAAGAGCAAGAGAAATGAAACTATAACTGTTCCCAGAGTTTCAGAAGCTATTCTAATGCCTAGTTCCAAAGTTTCGTCCCTTTTGATGGTTGATCCAAAGGGCATCATTCGTTGTATAACTTGATGAAGATGTTTAGGAACAGATATTCTACAAGAAGTTGGAGGGTCCAGGATTGAAGAAGTGTTCGATGTTAATGTTCCTATTTCTGGTATTCTGACAAATAGGATCATATCTGTTAAGGGATTGTTAGGGTGCCATACATTGTAGTGCTGTGGCTGTAATTAATCGTTCTATTACAACTCTGGGAGATTTTCTTTTCCTTTTAATTTAGTTATTGGTTGCTTCTTAATACAGTTATGTGGGTATATGGAACTGCATATTGGATTTTCTCGCCATAACCAGGAAGCTGTTAGAAATCAAAAGCAGTGTAAGTTCATCTACCTTCTTTTTATTTATGTTTTTCTTCCCTTAATAGATGACAAGCGAAATCTCAATATTTAATTGGTTAAGATAGCAATGCTTGGGTATTCATTGTAATGCTGAAATTAGAGCTCTGTCTTCATCCCAATTTTGTTACATATTGTTTGACCTTGAATGCTGTGTTTCTGACTCCTAGCTTTCTAATTTATTCCTCTCCATCCTCTTTTAGATTGTTTCTTTCCTTTGACGAAAGCCCTGAATGGCTTCCCATGCATTCCAAAGAAGCACCAAGCGATTCAATTGCATCAGACTATGCACGAGTCAAACCATGAACATTTTGGTTGTGAACTTCACAGAAGAGATAAGTTTGTGAGGAGCACTGTTGTGAGATCCGAACTTACAGGAACTGGGATTCCTGAAGCAGACTATCCACTATCAGGTCTTTTTAAGAACCTCGTCTCCGACTTGCACCTTCAATCTAAATACTGACATGTATCCTGAACAAGAGTTCTCCATTTACAGATATCAAATTATCATCAAAAGTTAGAGGAATATGCTTTTATGCTGCTACTGCTACTGCTGCCATTTTTCTCTTTGCGCTAATGCTGTTACAACATCCCTTTGTACTCCTGTTGGATCCTCATCGACGAAAAGCACAATTCTTTATTGCAAAAATTTGGGCAACGTTAAGTGTTACTCCCTTTTTCAAAATTAAGTATGAGGGGTTGGAGAATCTCCCCCATCCAGATACTCCTGCTGTATATGTTTCGAACCACCAAAGTTTTCTAGACATCTTTACACTCCTCACACTTGGTAGAAGCTTTAAGTTCATCAGTAAAACTAGCATATTTCTCTATCCTATTATTGGGTGGGCCATGTCTATGATGGGTGTCATTCCTCTGAAGCGAATGGACAGCAGAAGCCAGTTGGTATGTCCTTTCATCTATTTCTTTTGCTAAGATTGCATTTGGCTTGTTGTAAGTCTGAATTCTTATTTCCAAGATGTGGATTCGAGTGTGAGATAGTTCTATGCATGTAGGACTGTCTTAGACGATGTATGGATGTACTCAAGAATGGTGCCTCTGTTTGTTTCTTTCCAGAGGGAACACGAAGTAAAGATGGAAAATTAGGCACTTTCAAGGTGAGTTCAGTTGGGAATCTTCTAACCCATGTTCTATGTAGCTTTTTAGATATTACCAAAACTTGCTGATTATGAAAAATAAGAAACAAGCTTTCACTCCCAATGAAAAACTTACCATATTTATATCTAGTGAAGAGGCACTTTATTTCTGCACTTTGGCACGCATCACAATCATCTATTACTGCATCCTGATTATTTTTCTTTTATATTTTATATCTCTATGGACTTTGCCTGGAGAAAGAAGATTTGGTTTTAGTTAGAGGTGGATGTAGTGAAGCCATTTAAAGACTCGAAGTTTAAGCTTAACATCTATGGATCACTTATCCGTCTTTAATAGGTTACTGCAAATAGATGGCCTGCTTCTCTGCCTCACTCTCTCCTTGCCGTGTCACAGTTTTGGCCTTTTCCCGAGATCTATAGTAATATAATAAACTTGAATCTAAACCCTTATTTTGTGATGTTGCTATCCTGCAGAAGGGTGCATTCAGTGTTGCAACAAAAATGAAAGTGCCAGTGGTTCCTATGACCATTATGGGAACTGGGAAAATCTTGCCTGCCGGTAATGAGGGTATCCTGAATACGGGGTCTGTGAAAGTCGTTATTCATAAGCCTATAGAAGGAAGCAACCCTGAGCTATTGTGCAATACAGCTAGAGATACGATCGCAGAAGCTCTCAATTATGGCTGAGAACTTGATTCTTATCATATATTCTTCGCGACTGTCAGGGATTTTGAGAATGAAACTGGAAGGAATGGGGTCATGGAAGATGCAAGTACAAGAACATGGAAGATCATTCGTATCGGTATTAATACACTACCAGCCATCACCAATTTCAGGTATGACAAGGCTAGTCTATATAGGTGGCTAGGCACTTGGATTCCACACAACTATGTTTTGGTAGGCTGCAGATACCAAGTTTTACTCCAACTGAGCGTGCAATTGTTAAAAGTTTTACTAATTCACAGTGAGTTATGGTTTTCTTCTCAAGTTACCGTGTACTTCGTGTTAATCATATTTACATGTAAATACCTTCTATTCTACAGTTTCTATGGAAGAAAGTTTGATTAAAAGAATATATTCTCCGAATTAATCCAACATGAAAGATTCGTCTATACTCTCTTCCTCCTCCATGGTTTCCTCTGATCCAAATGGATCTCTGTCATGAACAATAACCAAAGATTAAAATCCTTGGTTTAGAGACAACCCGTGAATTGTTTAAGTGAAAGAATCCATATTCCTGAGTACAAACCACTATGGCACTCTCTGTTGTCGTATGGAAGAAAATAGAAGGTTGAAGACGAAGATACTAGTCGAATCAAGCACTTACTACAATCGAACATAGGTCACTCAAGGAAAGCTAATGCAAGTTGTGAAACTGGTGGATTTCCAGTTGACCAAGAAAATGTATAGCTCAACCTGCTTGTGGTTTAACAGAGAAATTTGAATTCTCTCTGGCTCTTTCTTCACGATCCAACTCTCTTTGCGATCAGCCTGAACAGTCCACCCGTTCGAAGCTTGATCAAAGATAGCTTTTCAGAAGGGATTTACTATCACTCAAATTTGACCCAACTTTTTAGGCCTAGCCCGAATAGTTCACCTGTCCAAAGCCTGATCAATGATGACGTTTTTCAATTGAACTGGATTCGAGTTAGTTCAGACAGTTTAAGCTCTTAAGAGCTCCAGAAAAGATAAATCTAAAACTTCAAAATTCTTCAAATTTTTATATCACTTCTACTCTTCTGCACACAAGGAGTTATCATATACTTAATTGATTAGCTACTAATTGATCATTAATCTTGCTCAGCATTAGATTCTTAGGTGATTAGAGGATCAACAACAGAAAAACTTCTCCTCTCTCCTCCTTTTTTATGACCCAAATTCAAGATCTTCTATAAAGGAAAACTTTAAATGAAGAGTTAAAATTAATTAGGCTATTATGACCCAATTTTTATAAAGACACCCAACTTGAAATTTAGCTTGTGAACTTAAATCAAGATAAGTTGGGTTCGTATTGATTTCTCAATCCTAAATGCATACGTAAATTCATAATATCTAAAATAATAACTTAGTAAAAATTTTATAGATACGTAAAGTTAAAAAAATTCAGTAATATACAGTTTTACTATTATCTAATAGAAAGATTATTTTTAATAAATCCACATAATATTTATA
>JANIHY010000209.1:2277473-2293330 GCA_027479065.1 Erythroxylum brevipes
GAATATTAACCTTTAAGATATCAGCAGATGTTATGCCAGAATCTATCAGTTGACCCTTAAGAAGATCAAACTTCTCAGGTGTGAGCTTGTTCAGTATCCTGTATGAAAAGCACCAATTGAACTTGTTAAAATGATACTACTGATGTATAAACTTCAAAAACATCTAGTTATTTTTAGAATTCGACAAAAATTTCAGAAATAATTCCATGAATAAGAGCAATAGCATCAAGAAACCATGTATTGCTACAAGAAAAACGATGGTTTCAGGAATAATTTTTATGGTTACCCCTTAACAGTCTTCAAGACACGCTCCTTTTCAGAAAGATTTCCCCTTCTAGCTGACCATGGAACTTCAGCTTTCACCAAAGGAGGAGTTGGTCCTCCCTGTTACACACAATAGAAACATAAATGAAAATAAATGATCCGGTAACAAATTTAAAAGACATTAATATTAAGCAACAGGTCAACTACTTGAATGAAATAATTACAAGGTTAACATTTTTAAAAGATCACTTATTACCAGTAGGGTGGCTATACACAAATAAATGGAATATATCAGTTAGATTACCACTTGATTAGGAGAGATTTGAGCTCTAGCAAACTGGAAGTTCAATTGATCTTGACGATTAAACTGATTTGATTCAGACCTGGAATCATATCTAGCCCCAAACTCTCTATTTTCTCGACCAGAATCCCAGGACCTGTCCTCTCCAGATGCTGGAAATTGTGCAGACCGACCACGCCAATCACGACTATCTGGCTCAGAATATCGATTCTGCAACTGATTTGGTGGCTGCATTCACCAGAAAATGTTGTTATCTTAAAGCTGACAACTTACATACAATAAATATCACAATTATTGCCTTAATTCCCCTTCCTACCAGTACTGCTACTGCATTAAAACTGGATACAAAGCTAAGATAACTAGCTGTTCAATCTAAAAGAAAATCTAGGAATTTCAACAAAAGGTCTGGGCACAGAAAAGTATGAAGTTATGATAAAAATAGAACAGAAACTCACATTAGTCTCCCCACGAGTCCAGCTTTGATCTTCACCAAATACTTCAGCTTCAATTTCTTGTTTGACTTTTAAAATCTCATCAGAGATTGCAGCAGCCTATAAGAAATTCATTAACACAATAAGACCCAGACAAGAATTACCCAGAAGGAACTACTCTCGTGATCTGATTCTTAAGAAGTAGAAATAAAATGACTAAGGTTATATTTAACTAACAGTAATGAAAAAGCCATATGCTATTTTAAATAACATTCCCTTAAAAAAAATTTAATAAGGAACTAGAAAGCACAAAATTAAAGGAATGAAGTAATATGCAACGTTTAACATAACACCAGAGAATCTATAATCGGCACAAAAAGATCAATCAGCACTCATAATTTACTTGGTAACCATATATTCTATCCAACATACACTCACCATTTGGAACTGCATATATAAGCCATCAGAAATTCGGAGTCAATCTGAGGTATATAAAACAAGTATTACCTCTCGAAGTTGCAAGAGCTGCTCTCTGGTATAGCGCAGTCGATCCCGACCCTCAAATCGCAGGTCCCCAGTCTAAAAATAACAAAAAAAAAATTAACAAAAGATTGTACACATTAATCAACAAATTTCAGCAAGCTACAGACAAAATAATGGCAAGTTTACAAGCAATGATCCTGCAACAGAAGATACACCAGATGACTGGAAATATAAGATGAAATATTTGTCAAAGGTGCTGCCAATATCAATTAATAGAAGTACAAGAAGCAGGCACAACTTGGCACATACATTTGTGATAACTGAATATAACAGGAATAAGCATAGAACAGACTAAAGTAGAATTTTGATGTTTCCCATATTTTCCACGTTCCAGGTTTTAATAAATTTAAGACAGTTATGTAGCAAGAAAACAAAGGCAACTTCTTGAATAAGTGATTCTAGTTAAGCATGATTCAACTGCAGCCACATTATCTGACAAAATTTACACAGTCCAGCCACAGGGCAGAACTAAAAAAGAAACTCCAGCAAGGGCACTATGTGAACACAGTAAATACTAATAATCTTTAAATGAGGTACTTATCACATTACATGTTAACAGCATTTGCACTTACATAAAGAAGAAATGTCAGTAGATTTCTTTATGGGCAATTTGAAGCTCCTTAACTGCCCACCTAAAGCCTACAATATTGCTGTTTGTCCATATTTACAGCAGGAACACATATTTAGTGCCCCACCAAGAATTAGGACAGTTAAAATTTATACATGAATAAGCTACATGCAAAAGTTACTTAAATGTATTGTGTTAAATAAAATAAAAAAGTAACTTGCCTAAACAAAAAGTCCATATATTAAACATTCTTCTTTTTCAACACTTGCATAAATCTAAAAACAACTACAACATCAACAACAACCAGTATATGCGGAGTCTGGAGAGATCCGGTACGCTTGACCTAAATATTAGAGAGGCTGTTTTCAAAAGAAGTGGAAAAATATCCAACCAGGAATGAAGGCTTTTTTTTTTCCATGAAACCCAATACATAATGATTCTCGCATTTTTTAAATCATCCACGGAGAAGCAGATAAAGACAACGTAATTAAGCAGAGACGACCACTGAAAACAAACAATCATCAGAAACAGATATGAACCGGTAGTTGATAATCAGTAGCAGATCCAATATCAAAACCACACTCTAACACAGAAAGTCCAATCCTCGTATTTAAAACTAGCATCTTTCTCAAACAACACAAAAATCAATCCGAAACACGAAAAAACAGATGCAGGACATAAAAAAATAGATAGACGCATCAAATGGATCTAGATCCAAAATGGGCAACGAGGAAAACCTTCAAAGGAGGAGCGCCGCCATGAGGGCGCAAAAGAGGGAGATCGCCAAAAGCAAAAGAAGACGACGAAAAAGAAGAGCTATTAGAGGAAGAGGACGACTCTGAACGTACGTTGAAGAGTCTGTTTCCTCGACCACCACCAGGCCTCAAGCTCAACACCGTCTGATCACCTTGCTGCATTCCTTGATCTTTCACTCAAAGATTGAATCTCCGCCGTCGAAATCGAAGTACACAGAGATAAAAGGATCCAAACAAAAAAGCAAGACCCAGAAAAGATTACAACAAGTACAACCAAAAAAAGACGACTCTTTTCCTATCTGCAAGAGTATCTATGCCCTGCAGATTCAGCTAGACTATTTAAAAGCGCTAAAGATTATAACTGTATGTAACAGAAACTGAAACAGAGAGAGATACGAAAAGGGATAGGTGCAGATAGATAAAGGGATTGATTGGAGGACTTCGTTGCTGATGGGGTTCTCTCTCTTCTGCTCAGGGCAAAGAAGAGGAGAGAAGAAGAGCAGTATGATGATGCTGTGGCCGGTGGAAGATAATATAACTCGCACACACACACAAACCCTTGTTTCGGAGATTATTAAAAAAAAAAAAAAAGAGATAAAGATAGAGTTCTTCTTTTTATTTGATATTATTGATTACATTTTTTTCTTGAGTTTTTATTTTCTTTTTTGTGTCGGATTTGGATTTAGATTTTGATTTGGATTACAGTATTAAACTTGACTTTATTGACCATTGAGCCCTTTTCAATATATTACTTCTCTAATTTTAAAAAACATAATTAAAAATCTCGGTTTTGTAAATTCTAGGGTGTAGAAAATTTTGAGACTAAAAAACTGTTTTTTTTGCCATTGATGTGGTGAAATTAGGTTATGATACATAATGAAGATAATTTTGATTCTTGTTATGACTAGATATATTTATGATATGATAAAGAATGTAGATATTTTATGTCTTTTAAAAATTAGAATTGAAAACATTTTTTCATTTTTAATGTTAAAAAAGATATCTGTTTTTTTTATTTTGGTTGAAAAAATAATGAAGAAATTCACTCCATTATCATAATTCAGCTTATTCTTAAACTCTGTCTGAATATATTCAATTTGATATAAATTAATAATTTAAGATAATTATAATAAATTAATAATTTAAGTTATATTTCATTTGTTCGGTTTAAGTTCAAAAATTGAGTTACATTGGTAGATAAGTATTATTTCATTAGTTTATATGTAACATTCATGTCACGTGTATTTTAATTTTTGGCCAAAAGAGTATAATGAACCCTAATGTTTACATTGGGTTCTAAAATGGGCTCTAACGTTGTAGGGTATTTAAAATGAATCATAATGTTTGCAAAATATTTAAATTGACGTGGATTTAAAAAAAAATGTGGGACTCCCCATTCGATTACGTGGAATTTTTTAAAAGAAGTAAGTCCCACGTTAATTTATAACGCATCATTTTGGGACAGGGTTCTGTCATTTTTTTCGCTTCATTAAGCAATATGTGATGATTAAATGCACTATTTTGTTCTCTTCATTCATAAACGCAGCATTTCCTTCTCCATTTGCTTTTGATTCTTAAACGCAACATATACAAAGCAGGAGACGCACCGTTTTGAAGAACCAACATCACACAATGTTTGCTTTTTCCTAAAACAATTCCTAATTTGCATTCTTCTTCACTTTCCCACAATCCCTAATATGTTAACTTCAACCCCTAATTGTGCTCTTCCTCAGACAATTTCAGTTGCACCATAATTATTTCTTATTGTCGCACACATCATTTCCAATGTTATAAGCAACTCAACTCACACACTCTTGAGGTTTCTAAACAAGAAGTAGACATTTCATCGTGATAGGTCCATTGTTATCTAACTTTTATGTTTCTATATCTGTGGTCCCCTAAATCTGTTTGTTTGTTTATGATTGTATGTTGTCACCCCCTATGCTTATTGAGGTGTTGTATGTAAGTTATGGTCACTTATGCATGCAAAGACTAGATGTTGGCAGCGAATGTGTTGATCTTCTATGATATAGTTTCGTCTGTCTTGCACATTTTAGTTAAACTTTCACCCAACTTGAAATAATAATTGTGGTCCATTCAAATTGGTTACACACACACACACACACACACACTACATATATGTTATTCATGCACAGGGCAAGAAATTCATGCAAAAGGGATTAATAATAGCCTAAAATGAGTTCTAAACTATACCAAGAGTCAAACTTCTATTATTAGTATCTTCCAATATATTTTCAATAGATTTTGGTATATTGGAAGCATACAACAATACTCTTTTATAGAGGCCGAATATTGCTTTATTGCTACAATTGTTGTTGAACTCACTTATGTTTGTTATCTCTTGTTTGATCTTAATCTCCCTCTTCCTCACATTTATGTCATTTATTGCAATAATGTTGGTGCTACATATTTGGGTTCAAATCATGTGTTCCATTCAAGAATGAAACATGTTGTCATTGACTTTCACTTCATTCAAGATCAAGTTTAATATGATGCTCTTCCTCTAGCTCATATCTCCTCTATTAATTACTTACAAAATAATTAATCCATATTCAATTTTTATCTTTTAAAGTCAATATTGATTACATAATAAGATTTTGTCAGTTGTACCTTTAATTTTAGGTGATTAGATTGTAATTTACATATAATACACCTGTATCTTTAATTTTAAATATTTAATTATAGGAAATAAACTTATTTTCAAAAGTTGAATGAGATGTATATTACATTAAGACTTTAATGTATACTGTGTCTGCCAACCATATAAGCCTATCAGTATTAAACAGTATAATTAACAAGTTGCTACATTGCACTGCGAGTTTTAAAGTGCATGAATACTCATAATTTTACCTTAGATTTTTAAATTTTGACCTTGAGAAGTGACATGTTGTATAGATTAGGTCTAATGTTTTATAGATGAGTAGAGAATACAAGTGTAATTTGCGAGAATTTATGATGCATCAGCTAATATTGGTAATACAAAGATGAATTAGAAATGAAAAAAAGTTGTTGATAATCGATTAGTATCATGTAATGATGCATGATTTATAGTAGTTTAAGTTTATTTATGATGCGTGATTATTAGTTTAAGTTTATTGGGATTATTTTATCAAATTTGAAATGTTTAAGTGCTTATGTTATCCTCTAAATGTATAATTATGCATATAGTATCCTTCATGTTGTTTATAATATCATTTAAATATATGTTTTTTGGTGATACATTTTCCTTTATATTTTTTTTGTCTAAGACTTATCACTCTGATAAAAATCCACTAAATGATTAATGTATATGTAACTCATTTGTTAGACACCCCATCATTTGTACCTGACATATTGCCTATATATGGAGGAGAAAATGGAGATAGGGAGGGTAAGGAGGGAATTTGTGGACCTATTGAAGGTGTTAGTACTGAAGGTGTTAGGGAAGGAATTGGTTTAGGAGTTAACAAAGGAGTTTATGAAGAGGTGGATGATGATGAGTATGACAAGGGTTTTATACAAACCAACCAGTTAAAATTGAGTCTACTGATTTTGGTAGTTTTATTGGTAATGATGAATATTCAAGCGGAGAAGAGCCTGGTAAACCATTTCGAAAACATAATAGTGGTATTAGGCATAATGCATTAGATGTTGAAGCAAATTGGAGATTAAGGATGAAGTTTGGCTCTACAAAATAATTTAGAGAGTCTGTTGTGGATTACATAGTGCGGACAGGCTACAATGTGAAGTTAAAAAAAAAGTGAAAGACATATGATGAGAGTGAGATGTACTGAGGGATGCTCATGGGAGTTGTATGTCATTTATGACAAGAATGAATGGTGCTTTAAAGTGGTGGCATACAATGTTAGGCATAGATGTTTTACGACCAACAAACCTAAATTGGTTTCTGCTAAGTTCTTAATGAGACATTTTAGGGAAAGAATGCTTGAGAAGCCTAGTATCTCGACAATAAAGATGGTTGAAGAATGCAGAGAAAAACTCAATATATTTGTCCACTCAAATATGTGTAGAGTTGTCAATAGGAGATTAAGAAAATGAAAGGCGAGTGATTATGTAAATGAATATGCGAAGCTACAAGGATACGCTCATAAGTTGAAGATCAACAATCCTGGATCAACAATTAAGTTAAAGCTGGTTAGGAATGAAGAAAATAGTTTGTTACAGGTATGCAAAATTAAGTTTTACATATTATTGACAATAATAATTATATCATTTATTTATTTATGACATTTATTCATATATCTTTATTTCTTTTCTGTAGTTCAAAAGATTGTATATATGCTTTGATGTCATGAAAAGAGGAGGGAGGCATTTAAGGCCAGTTTTTTATATTGATGACTGTTTTTTAAAGATTAATTTTCAAGGTCAATTATTGGGTATAGTTGGGACGGATGGTGATAAAGGGATGTATCTGTTGGCTTGGGCTATTGCAGAGGTAGAGAACACTGATTCTTGGACCTGATTTATAAGTTTGCTAGCTTCAGACTAAGAATTGGGCAATGGTGAAGGACTAACGATAATATCAAATATGCAAAAGGTATTTTTTATACATTGATTAACAGTTAGATGTTTTATCAAATATATATTAACTTAATGTATTGTATTGTTATAGGGATTGCAGTGAAAAGACAATACCATATGCTATTCTCGGATGTATGCTAGGCATATATACCATAATTGGCATATGAATTGGAAGGGAAAAGATTTTGTAATTATGTTTGGTCACTGTACGTAGAAGATTTTAATGAGCAGTTGAAAAGATTGGATAAAATCAAACCTAAATGCCCATCATCATTGCTTGAATATCTGAAGGAGAGATGGGCAAGATGTTAACAATCATTTGAATCGAAATATTCGATTGTTGATAACAACCTAAATGAAATATTCAATGGATGGATCTTACCAGCTAGAGATAGACCAATTATAAGCATGCTTAAAACCATTAGAATTATGGTGATGAAGAGGAATGCAGATAGGAGAGAATCTATGCATAGTTGGAAGTCAAATGTTGCACCCAAGATTATGAAGAAATTAGAGAAGAATAAGAAAAATGTTGTGCAGTGGAGAATAGTTTGGAATTGTGATGGAGCATATGAAGTTTCCAAAGACAGTGGCAAGCATATTGTAATGATTGGTAAAAACCAATCATGTAGTTGTCAGGCGTAGGAGCCTATGGATATCCTGACAAGTATGCTATAAATTTCGTTCACCATTTCAAACAATGGTTGGAGGCATATGTGGATGAGTGCTATAAGAAGTCCATGAGAGTTATGCCAGAAAGACTTAAAACAACTAGAAGAGAGGAGCAAATGTGCCTATTAAGTTGAAAAATCCAAACAAATATATCGAGTGCAAAAATATGAAAAATTTGGCAATTTTGGTCACAATGCTAGAATATGTAAGAATCAAGACTCAGCTCAACCAACTCCACAATCTCCATAACTATGTAACATTCTTTGATTACTATGTATAGCTTCTTCTATTTAATGATCATTTATGACAATCTTTGATTCATATTTATTAGGTCATCCCTGAGGTCTCTTCACAAGTTGAACATGTTATTGTAGCAAGTCAACAAAGCAATATTATGAGTATATTACCATAGATATCATTATTGATTACTTTTAAGATTGAATATTGTTAATAATATGTTTATTTGACGATTGGTAGCTCTTCACATAGTAGTAAATGAAAGTTTCGAAAAGTTGATCCATATTCATTCAAACCATCTTTCGAACCAAGAGGCATAAGGTTCAAATGAAAACCCGTAATAACTTCTCAATAGTTACAAATTGAAGCAATTAAGAGGAGATCATCAATGAATCAACCAGCACATGATCAACCTTCTCAGTTAAATGCAAATGAGGGAAGTAAAGTGTTATTGAAAGTGGTTGATGAAAATGAAAAGAGGGAAAAAGAGACGGAAAAGAGAAGAGAAAGGGAGGGAAACAGAGAGAAACAAAGGAAAAAGAGGGGAATAAAAGAAGAACATAGAGGAATCGAGTGAAGTTGGGAAAGTAGAGAGAAAGGGAAAATGCAATAGGATTCTCATTAATTGCCAAAACATACAATAGCTATGGGGAAAATGTTATTTAACACCCTCCAACTGACATACTAACTGTCTTAACTGCCATCTACTACAAGTACATATTTTTGTATCAATAGCCTCCTCAAGAATCTTTGCCCTCAAAGGTTTGAGATAGAAAACTGAGGAAATTTTTGTTGGAAATGAAATAGTGGAACTAATGAGGCCTCTTCATTTGGAAACCCTCTCCATTGCACCAATATTTATGTAATTATTCGCCCCTTCCTCCTACCCATCCTTTTATTCAAAACCTTCTCGGGAATACGACTCTCAAGAGTTGTAGGCTAGTCCATAGGAGGATGTCTAGGCTTTATTGAAGGATTAGGACATAACTTCAATAAAGAGACATGGAATGTATGATGTATCCTTGAATTTGGAGGTAGTTCCAACCTATAAGCAACTGCCCCACTCTTTCCAATACCCAGTAGGGTCCAAAATACCTTATAGCCAGCATTTAGGAGCTCTAAATAGCTGCAGAAACCTATCTATAGGGCTGGATTTTTAAAACGAACCACAGTCTAACTTCAAAATCTCGATTAGTCCTCTTCTCGTTAACTTTTTGCTTCATTTTGTTCATTGCTCTATGCAAATGGTGTTTAAGTACAACAAGCATGGGTTCTCTAGCAATAAAACTCCTATTAACAACTTCTAGAACAAAATCTCTAGGGAGATAGGTAATATGCAGCTGAGATTTTTGTCCATATAGTAGCTCATAAGGAGTAACTTGAGTCATTGTATGAAATGAGGTGTTATACCACCACTTAACTGTAGGCAACCACTTACTCCACTCCTTGGGAATTTTCCAACAGATGCATTTTAAGTAAGTCTCTGGGCAACAATTTAGAACCTCGAATTGACCATCTGTTTGGAGATGATAAGTAGAAGATAGTTTATGTTCAACACCCAAAATACGGAAAAACTCTTTCCAAAAGTTACTGACAAAGATTGGGTCTCTGTCACTTATTATTTCTATTGGAGCACCATATAACCTGTAGATGTGATCTAGGAAGTTTTGCGCAAGCATAAAAGCTATATAAGGGTGAGAAAGAGATACGAAATTAGCATATTTACTCATTCTATGAATAACAACCTATATAGTGGCTTTTCTTCCACATTTTGGAAGCCCTTCAATAAAATTCATTGTAATACTTTCCTAAACTTACTAAGTATTGGTAATAGCTATAATAGTCCAGATGTAGCAATGGTTTCATACTTACATCGGGCACACGTATGACAACTTTTAATAAAATCTTTAATATCATGTATCATTTTTTCCATTAAAAAAGCTTCCTCATAAGTTGATATGTGGCATGCACCCCATAATGTCCTCCTTGAGGGCTAGTATGCATCAAATCCAACAACTTTTGTTTCAACTTAGCATTGTTACCCACCATGAGCTTACCATGTCTTCTTAAAAATCTGTCATCCCTTGAGTATTTCCCCATAACTCCACATTGCTGACGTAAATGGGAAATATGTGCTCTAAAATCAACATCTTTTTCCCAACTCTCTTCAATAAACTTTAACAATTCAAAAGAAGTTGTGTCAAAAGTTATCTGCAATAACTCAACCTTTTGAGAAAGCATTTGCAACAGTGTTATTATTGCCCTTCTTATAGTGTATCTCATAATCATACCCCATAAGTCGTGCTACCCAATACATTTGAAACGGAGTCTTTAATTTCTTATCTAACAAAAATTTAAGACCGTTGATCCGTGCGGATTATAAAATTCCTCCTTTCTAAATATTGATGTCAATGCTCAAGCTTGCACTACCGTCATCAGTTCCTTCTCATATATGGAAAGACTCAAATGCTCATGAGCCAAGGGGTTGCTATAAAAAGCTAAAGATTGACCCTGATGTATAAGCACTACCCCAATTCCAGACCCACACACATCTATTTCTAAGACAAAAACCTTGCTAAAATTTGGCAATGCAAGAACCGAGGGTGTCATAATACCTCTTGTAACCTCATAAAGGTTTTAGGCGCAACATCATCCCATACAAACCCATTCTTCCTCAACAATATTGTCAAAGGCTTGGCAATCTCACCACAGTTACGAATAAACCTTTTATAATACCTTGATAAGCCAAAAAAAGCTCTCAGTTGCTTCACTATTTTAAGTTTAGACCATTTTTGGAAAACTTGCACCTTCTTGGGAACTGTACAAATAGTACCGTTCTTGATTATATGCCCCAAATATTCCACTTTTGTTGCAGCAAATGTACACTTGCTCCTTTTAACAAAATAACAACGATGCCTCAGAATTTCTAACACAACTCTCAAGTGTTGTACATGCTCATCAATGGAGGGATTGCACACAAGAAGATCATAAAAAAAACACCAACATAAACCTTCTCAGATATTATTTGAAGATATTGTTCATAGCCTCTTGAAATGTGGCAGGCGCATTGGTTAGCACAAAGGGCATAATTAACTATTCATAGTGTCCACTGTGCGTTTTAAAAGCAGTCTTGCGAGCATCTTTCGGCACCATGTGAATTTGGTGATACCCAACCTTTAAATCCAGCATAGTATACTATCTTGTTGCACTAAACTCATCAAATAACTCTTCAATTAGAGGAATGGGATATTGATTCTTCACTTTCTTTTTATTCAATTCCCTATAGTCAATACACATACTGTAGCATCCCACTCCCGCAAGACCCGGACATCGAGGGTGATATCTAAGCCCGTGCCTCACGAGGGTGGTATGCTAGAGCAGTCAAAACAGTTTAAATACTTAGAATGACATTTTTTTGAAAACAATCGCGTGCGCAGAAATCAGTAACCATATTGGGCCTACTTTAATACGAAAACAATTCGATCAAAACATAATTTCAGTCATAAAAACTTTCAACATCATTTAATCACTTTATGCACAAAAACCCATAGCCAAATTAGGCTCAAAGTCATTTCTGAACATTTTCAGTAATCACTTTACAATACAACATTTATCCATTGGGCCCTCTACAATAACAGTCACCAACCCTTACTCATAACTCTCATCACAGTAATCAAACCCAATCGTAGCCTCTCTAGATCATAGAACATTTTATTTCCATCCACTTTGTTTATACACTTTCAATCTTGCCATTTCTAACATATCGCTATTTTCCTCTATCAAATCCACAAGTATATATTCATATCCAACTCACATCTAAGGATATACTCAGTATAACTCTGATGTTGTATTTTATAATATACCCATCAATACCAATACACTTAATCTTCATTTGTCAAATCGAACCATACACTTTTTCTTATTCCATGATATCCACAACTTCCATTTATCACCTTCTAACATATCCTCATTTTCCTCACTAATTCTAATGACTTAAACAATTGATACAGGCTCATACATGTGACTCATATGCTAGACTGGGGATCAGTTGTCACTGTCTGCCGTGACATGACTTAAATACATGCAACTTGAAACTTATTTCAGAATGGCCATATAAGATTGTACTTCTGGGCTCTGATACCACAAATGTAGCATCCCACTCCTGCAAGACCTGAACTCGACATCGAGGGTGATATCCGAGCCCTTGCCTCACAAGGGTGGTATGCTAGAGCAGTCAAACAGTTCAAATATTTAGCATGCCATTTCTATTTTTGAAAACAATCGCGTGCGTGGAAATAAGTAACCATATTGGGCCCACTTTAATACGAAAACAATTCGATCAAAACATAATTTCAGACATAAAAACTTTCAACATCATTTAATCACTTTATGCATAAAAACCCATAGCCAAATTAGGCTCAAAGTCATTTCTGGACATTTTCAGTAATCACTTTACAATACAATATTTATCAATTGGCCCCTCTACAATAACAGTACTAGTCTGCAGAAATTGCTGAAATATAAATCTTATGCAAAAACAGAATAACACTAATATAGACGTGCACTGATCCCGACCCTTTACTCTGACTAGCGTGCAATAGGCATACTCCCGTTTGTCTAACGAGGTACTCTTTAATTCCTGAAAAATATTTGTAATGTTGGGTGAGTTTGCGAACTCATCGAGAAACCATCATCGATGGTTCACTCAACTCATGCATATACAAACAATTCACAAAATATCGCATGCATTATCGATTCACAATTATAAGGCATTTCACCCTTTTTACACATTCCACATTTGATCATTCATTTATGCAATGCACATATGACACTTACCATTTTATTACGGTGTTGTGATCGTGCGCCTGATTACGGTGGGCTTGAAGCCCTGATACGGTGAGCCTCTGGTTCTTACGTTGGGCTTGAAGCCCTGATACAGTGAGCCTGTGGCTCTTACATTGGGCTCGAGGCCCTGTTGCGTTGATCTTTAAGCTCTGAAATACGGTGGCTGCTCCGGTCACAACTGTCATTATCTGATCATGCCTTTATGCATGAATGCATATGTCTCAATTTACAATAATTGTGTCGCACATAATGCCATATTTCCTAAATCGCATTTAAAACCAAATACTAACAATTCACATACAATTGGCACTTCGATATCAAGTTCCCGATATTTCGGACACCTATGGTCCGAAATCAGTCAAGATCAAACATATAAACCCTCCATTATCTCCACATGGCATAAGCACATAATTTTAAATACACAAAGATTGAGGAACTAACTAGGTTACTCACCTGTAACTTCCGAGCTACTGCCTGGAAGTCCCAGCAATATCTATGGAATGACGATCCAATGGTACCTCTATAACAGTTAAATAGTTTCCCATTACTAGATGCATAATCAGAATAATTCACTGATGCATATGTCTTTAATAAAAGATGTACGATGCATGTTCATGACTTTCCGGTGCTATATCCCAATCTCACTATCTTTTGTCCTAATCTACCTTCACTCAATTGATCAATAAAGACTCATTCGCTTTCAATATACTGACCTGGAACTCCACAAGTCTCATTTCTACTATTCAGCTCCTTTGGCCAAATCATCTTCACTAAATTAATCTCAAGAAAACCTATTCATTTGGTCAAATTCACCCATTGAAGACCCCATGTTATACTCCAATTATCATAATACAATCCTTAGGTTGTAATAGGAAATCATATTCGACTTTCTTTCAATAATTGAGATCCTACTAATTTAAATTCGAACTTTCATTCTTTACCTCAATTGTAGACCTCTTTCTCTAGTTCATAACAAATTAAGAACCATCTCAATTGTAGGTCTACACCATAAGTTATGCCCCAAAAACCAAAAAAAATCAAATCAGAAAAATGTCCCTCGCCGCGGCCTAAGATCTCTCGCCGCGGCGTACAAAGGGTCGCTCGCCGCGGCGTGGAAAACGCTCGCCGCGGCGAATAACTTCTTCAGGGCTCGCCACGACGTGAAGGGTGTCCGTCGCGGCGTCAAATGTTTCGAGCTCGCCACGGCGTCCTCCAACACGCTCGACGCGGCAAACAAATATTTATTCGTCGCGGCGAGGTGCTCAGGCAGGCCGCGACGTGCAGGCTTCCCCCTTCTTCTCCGACAGATTTATACCCTATTTCTCTCTAAAAACAACTATAACTCACTTTCAACTACCACAAACTTACACAATAAACACCATAAATGCATTCTAACTAACAATAAACAACATTAAAGCCATTAACTTACCAATCAAGCCTCAAATCCTCAAATCTTCAAAATTCTCCTCCAACCCTAACACCCACGGTTTTCACCCTCAAAACTCAACAATCTTCATCCTCCTCAAGGATCAAGCTAAGCTTTGCATAGAGAAACAAGCAAGCCAAAGATCAAGCAAGGGTAGAGTAGAGGATTGAAAATCACTAAGGAAGAAGAAGAAGGAAAAAATGCCCTAAGTGGAGGAAGAGAGTTAAATGCCAAAATTTAAAACCTAAGGTATTTAAAGAGGGTTTTCTCTCTTTCCTCTAACACTCATCAAGGTCCTCTTTTTCTTTTATTTCAGTCTCTAAATTCCAATGGCTCAACATTTTCATTCCTAAAGTCACGTGTCTAATTTCCCATTACCATTGGACAATTATTTCTGTACTATACAGTTAATCAGTCCGTTACTCAGAAAATTTTCGGTCAGGACTTTTTCTCCCAAATTTCCAGAAAATTTCCTAAGGGTCTCTATCAACTGGCAATCACTCTAAGCATTTCCAATTCAACTAATCAATCCTGATTACTCCATAATTCTCAAACAAATCACAATCAAACATAATTATCTCAAAAGTCGCAAATCATATCATATTCTCAATAAAATGCCGGGAAATGCCATGAATGCATGTACATATAGATGCATGTGCACAATAACTCATTCCTCTATAATTAGAGGCTGAATGAATGTTCAGTCAATAATATGCAGTATGAAATCCTAACCCGTCCCAATTTACCAAAATAACCCTCCCATCGGTGATGGGATGTTATAGCTGGGGTATTGGAAACCTTTTTCTTAGTTTTTCCTAGCTTTATCTTTTATGTATTCTAAGGTTTAAATCCTACTATCCTAGACCTTTTTCTTGTTTGTTTTGACTCGATAGTTACAACATCAAGAATCACTAATTTCCTTTTCTACTATTTTTGTTGAGCATTGGATAACCTAAACTTCCAAATCCTCAATTATTAAGGTATTAAAGAGTAAGTGTCTTCTTGAAGAGTTGGAGAAAGTGAGGCTTCTTTAAGGCTTGAAGAGGAACAAAAAATGAAGATGATACTAGAGCATATTCTATCTAATCTCGCTTGGATTCCTCCTAAGGGATTTGAGTTGAAACATGGATCTTAATAGCTTTTGTAGGCCCCTTGGTTTTAGAATGCTTAATTCCTATAAGTTTATTATATTATATTTTATTATTAAGTATATATACTAAGAGCGAATGGGATGGACGACCATGCAATCCATCCCATTCGTTCATTTAATCTG
>JANIHY010000209.1:2361662-2376480 GCA_027479065.1 Erythroxylum brevipes
TATTATAAAACTAATTAAAGATCGAATAAAATTAAATATTCTTAAAAATAATTTAAGGAGATTGTCCTTAATTACTATTAAATGAAAATTAATTAGTTTATATTAATTTATAAAAATTGTTTAGTTTACAAAAATCAATCGATTAATTAATAAACTGATCAATTTGTCATAACAAATGTTATTAAAGTAAATCGAATCAAAAAATTAAAAACTGAACTGAAAAATTGACTGATTCAAAAATTTTACGGTTGAATTATCCGAATAGTTTAGATTTCTAGTTATAGGACGAGATTAATCTAAACTTATTTCCTCCTTACCTTACACAAGTTTTTAATTCGGATTTTTCATTGATTTTATGGAAAAATTGGGAAAGAAAAAAGAATATATGAGAATAGAAGTGCAAAGTAGTTGAAAAATAGAGGAAGCTTAGCTTCAAGGCAATGGCGACTCTGCAACCAACGCCCCACACCACCAGAACATTACCTGAGCACATTAGGTGACACTTATCAAGCTCCTTTACCTTACCCTTTTTCCATTCTTAAAAAAGAAACACTCCCTCTCTACTCTTTGCCTTGTTCCTGCTTTCTCAATATCTTCATTGACCACAAACATGGAAGCCAGTGCTGGTCTTGTCGCTGGCTCTCACAACCGCAACGAGCTCGTGGTCATTCATGGCCATGAAGAGGTAACAAAGACGACCATTATCAATATACCATCAGATGAGAGTTGTTATAAGTGTTTCCGCTTCTGTATAATAACGCGCATGAATTGCATGTGCTTTTGCAGCCGAAGCCATTGAAGAACCTGGATGGTCAAGTTTGTGAGATATGTGGAGATGGGGTTGGCTTGACGGTGGACGGAGACTTGTTTGTAGCTTGCAATGAGTGTGGTTTCCCGGTGTGCAGACCTTGTTATGAATATGAAAGGAGAGAGGGGACACAACAATGCCCTCAGTGCAAGACCAGATACAGGCGGCTTAAAGGTATAGACCAAGTCATTATAGTCTCTTATCATCTTGTTTCGAGCTTTAGAGTGGACGATTCATGGTATAACTTTGATGCAAACATTTTACAGGCAGCCCGCGGGTGGAGGGTGATGAAGATGAAGAAGACATTGATGACATTGAACATGAGTTCAACATGGAAGATGAGGAAGAAAAGAACAAGCATCTTACAGAAGCAATGCTTCATGGGAAGATGACCTATGGAAGAGGTCAAGACGACGAAGAGAACTCGCAATTTCCTCCAGTTATAACAGGGATTAGATCACGACCGGTATGATTGTAAGATCAACATTTACTACTCGCCAATTCTGTTCATGCAAGATCTAAAACTCCAAACCATCCTGTTTCAGGTTAGTGGTGAATTAACAGTTGGAGCTAATGGAGAGATTTTATCAGCTTCAGTCCATAGACGAGTTCACCCTTATCCAGTTTCAGAACCTGGTATGCTTAAAAGGACTGCAATGGATTCTGACCATTCTGATATACATCTCTTAACTTCTGATCTTGGTATAACTTGACAAAACAGGAAGTGCGAGGTGGGATGAAAAGAAAGAGGTGGGTTGGAAGGATAGAATGGATGAGTGGAAACTGCAGCAAGGGAATTTGGGACCTGAACTTGATGACGATCCTGAAGCAGCCATGTATGTATTCAATTTTCTAGAATGGAATTGAACTTAAAGCCTCAAAGCCCAGTTCTTTGCTAACAGTTTTTGCAATATCTGAACTAACGCAGCATTGATGAGACCAGGCAGCCACTTTCCAGGAAAGTACCAATAGCATCTAGCAAGATCAATCCTTATAGGATGGTTATTGTGGCTCGTCTTGTCATACTGGCCTTCTTTCTACGTTATAGACTTTTAAATCCTGTGCATGATGCTATTGGCCTTTGGCTGACATCTGTGATCTGTGAAATCTGGTTTGCATTTTCATGGATTCTTGATCAGTTTCCCAAATGGCTCCCTATCGATCGAGAAACATATCTTGAACGCCTTTCTTTCAGGTAAAATTGTTCAAAAGAATCTAAATTCTTGAACAAGTTCAGAAACATAGCAACAATTTTTGAACTTTTGCCTACTGAACCAGAGATTACTTGATGATGGTTCATTGTGTAGTAGTGATTGATATGGCTTATTACACAGGTATGAGAGAGAAGGGGAGCCAAATATGTTAGCTCCAGTGGACATCTTCATCAGTACTGTGGATCCTATGAAGGAGCCTCCTATAGTTACTGCAAACACAATCCTATCAATCCTGGCCATGGACTACCCTGTTGAAAAGATCTCAGCATACCTATCTGATGATGGTGCGTCCATGTGCACCTTTGAAGCACTCTCTGAAACTGCTGAGTTTGCTAGAAAATGGGTTCCATTCTGCAAAAAGTTCAGCATAGAGCCTCGAGCCCCTGAGATGTACTTCACTCTGAAGGTCGATTATCTCAAGGACAAAGTCCAACCAACATTTGTTAAGGAGCGTCGAGCTATGAAGGTCTGTAATTTGCATAGAGTTCTGCAGGCTTGATTCAAACTTAATTTAGCTAATACTTGACAACATATGGTCTCTAACAGAGAGAATATGAAGAATTCAAGGTTAGAATAAATGCAATTGTAGCAAAAGCACAGAAGATACCTCCAGAGGGCTGGATCATGCAGGATGGTACACCATGGCCAGGAAACAATACCAGGGATCATCCTGGCATGATTCAAGTATTTCTTGGTCACAGTGGAGGCCATGACATTGAAGGAAATGAACTCCCTCGCCTCGTTTATGTATCTCGTGAAAAGAGGCCTGGATTTGCTCATCACAAAAAGGCTGGCGCCATGAATGCTCTGGTAAATTCATTAAGTTCAAAATCTTAACAATTGTTTATAGTTCTTTCACAATTCAAAAGACTGTTCATCGCTGGATTTTCTGAGGTAAATTCCAGGTTCGAGTCTCTGCTGTGCTTACCAATGCTCCCTTCATGTTGAACTTGGATTGTGACCACTATGTAAACAACAGCAAAGCTGTTCGAGAATCCATGTGTTTCTTAATGGACCCTCAAGTTGGAAAGAAAGTGTGCTATGTACAGTTTCCTCAAAGATTCGATGGCATTGATAGGCACGATCGTTATGCCAATAGAAACACAGTTTTCTTTGATGTAAGATCCTGCAATGAGAAGAAAATCTGTATCTTCTTTTACTGTTGTGTTACTGTGAATCATGGAAGTAGGAAACTAAAAAAGAACGCATTATTCTATTGCAGATAAACATGAAAGGTCTGGATGGAATTCAAGGTCCGGTTTATGTCGGTACAGGATGTGTTTTTAAGAGGCAAGCATTGTATGGATATGAGCCTCCAAAGGGTTCCAAGCGCCCGAAGATGGTGACCTGTGACTGCTGCCCATGTTTTGGACGCCGCAAAAATAAGAATGCTAAGAAGGGTGCAAATGCAGAAGCTTCGAGCCTCCATGGTCAGACAATATCTTTATTATTCTCTTTAAGTTCCTACTTAATTCCTCTTTGCTCAACTTCTGATGTGTCAATTCTTTGGCAGCAGTGGACGATGACAAAGAGTTATTGATGTCTCAGATGAATTTTGAGAAGAGGTTTGGACAATCGGCAATTTTTGTGACTTCAACTCTGATGGAGGAAGGTGGTGTTCCTCCATCTTCAAGTCCTGCATCTCAACTTAAAGAAGCCATCCATGTAATTAGTTGTGGCTACGAAGACAAAACTGACTGGGGAACTGAGGTAATATCCACATCCAAACTTGGGGCTTTCTTTTCTGGCTAGAAATGCTCTTACATTCTATTGTTCTTGTTTTCAAGTTCTAACATTTTGATGGTTTGATTCCTTCTTGTTCTGTTTTGTCTATGCAGCTTGGCTGGATTTATGGTTCAATTACAGAGGACATTCTAACAGGTTTCAAGATGCATTGTCGTGGCTGGAGGTCAATTTACTGTATGCCAAAGAGACCTGCATTCAAGGGTTCAGCCCCCATTAATCTTTCCGATCGGTTAAACCAAGTGCTTCGATGGGCTCTCGGTTCTGTTGAGATCTTCTTCAGTCGTCATAGCCCTGTCTGGTATGGATACAAGGAAGGAAAGCTCAAGTGGCTTGAGAGATTTGCATATGTTAACACAACTGTCTATCCATTCACTGCCTTACCACTTCTTGCCTACTGCACTCTACCTGCCATATGCTTGCTTACTGACAAATTCATCATGCCTGAGGTAATAACATGGTGTACTAATATATTACATCAACGTTTAGTTAATTATAAAACAGTATCCTTCTTGATTCAGTGAAGCAAGCATAAGATCTAATGCAATGTTAATGTATAATGATGTTTATACTCCTAACCAAATGCACTGAACTTACGAGCTTATGCCATGTTCTGAACCAGATAAGCACCTTTGCAAGTCTTTTTTTCATTGCTCTGTTTCTGTCGATCTTTGCGACGGGTATCCTTGAGCTGAGGTGGAGTGGAGTGAGCATTGAAGAATGGTGGAGAAATGAGCAATTTTGGGTCATTGGTGGTATCTCAGCTCACCTTTTTGCTGTTGTGCAAGGTCTTCTCAAAGTTTTAGCTGGTATTGACACAAACTTCACTGTCACCTCCAAGGCAACTGATGATGAGGAGTTTGGAGAACTATATGCCTTTAAATGGACAACCCTCCTTATCCCTCCAACTACTATCCTCATCATCAACCTTGTTGGAGTTGTAGCTGGAATCTCAGACGCCATAAACAATGGGTACCAATCATGGGGACCTCTATTTGGCAAGCTCTTCTTTGCCTTCTGGGTGATTGTTCATCTCTATCCATTCCTGAAAGGTTTGATGGGGCGACAGAACAGGACACCGACCATTGTCGTTATATGGTCGGTGCTTTTGGCTTCAATATTTTCCTTGCTTTGGGTGAGAATTGATCCATTTGTGTTGAAATCCAAGGGACCTGATACCAAGCAATGTGGAATCAACTGCTAAGAAGCTTGTTTTCCTTCCTGTACTTTGACTTCTATGTCTTGAAAGACACATGTACATCTTTGTTTCCATAAACATATCATTTTTGATGTACAAACCAACATCACGGGTGCATAAGGAATAAAGCTAGAGTGAAATTTTTTTGTAATAAAATGCATTCCTGTTGGAGAGAGAGCAGAAAACACACACAACAAGAGACTGAAATTGGTCTTATTTTATCATTGATAGAACTTGGTTTTATACAAAAAAATTGAAACTGAAACAGCTAAAAAACAAGAACTCAGCTTGATCATAGCAGACTGATATAACACAGAATGACTTATTCAAACTAAAATTTAAAATGGACTGATTTTGTTACAACTGATTTGCTGTAACAGAAAGATGCAATCTTATCACTCCTCCTTGCATCTTTTTGTGCAGATTCCTATCTTCATCCTAAAGTTCTCAAACTTTTTCTTGGACAAGGCCTTATATCAGCAACTTGATCGTCACTTCGGCAATATATTAAAGCAATTTCTTTGCTTTTTTGAACTTCTCTAAGAAAATAAAATTTGATCTTAAAATGCTTAGTTCTACCATGAAAAACAGGATTGTTAGAAATAGCTATAGCAGCTTAATTGTCAACATAAATCTTTGTTCTTCCTTGTGTATGCTTCAAATCTTCCAGCGACTTTCTCAGCCATAAAGCTTGATTTACAGCACCTGTAGCTGCATCATACTCTGCTTCTATTGTAGATTGAGCCACAACATTTTGTTTCTTTGAGCTCCAAGAAAAACAACCTGAATCAAAGCTAAACACATATCCAGAGGTGCTTCTCATATCATCACACAATCCTGCATGATCACTATCAGAATATCTAACTAATTTCAGATTTGTTGATTTCTTAAACATAATACCAAATTTAGTGCCTTTGATATATCTTAACACCCTTTTTGCAACTTTAAAGTGCAACTCACTAACACAATGCATGAATCTGGATAACAAACTTATAGCAAACATAAGATCTGGTCTAGTTGCTGTAAGATACATCAAGCAACCAATAAGACTCCGGTACCATCCTTCGTTAACTTTCGTAGTCCCATCATCCTTTCTTAGCTTCTCGTTTTGCATTAGAGGAGTACTCATTGGCTTGCAAAGATCCATTTTAAATTTCTTCAAAACTTTTTTGGCATGTTTCTATTTTCTAATGAAGATCACATCTTGTTATTGTTGAACCTCCATTTCAAGAACATCTCTCCTAAGTCAGTCATCTCAAATTCCACCATCATTTTCTCCTTGAATTTTTGCACCATGGGTCCATGGCTTCACTACTTCCTGTCACAAGCAAATCATCAACAAAAAGAGAAATGACAATCAAATCTTTATTTTCTTTCTTCACATACAGAATTGATTTACTCAAACTCTTCATGAAACCACTTTTCAACAAGTATTCATTGATTCTACTGTATCAAACTCTTGGAGTTTGTTTGAGGCCATACAAGGCTTTTCTCAATATATACACTTTATCTTATTCTCCTACCACAATAAAGCCTTCAAGCTGCTCAACGAAAATTTCTTCCTCTAAATAGCCATTTAGGAATGCAGATTTGACACCCAAGTGAAAAATTTTCTACTCTTTTTGGGCTGCAAAAGCTAAGAGCATTCTGATTATATCAAGCCGAGTAATTGGAGCAAAAGTTTCTGAAAAATCCACACCAAATTGTTGGGCTTAGCCCTTGACCACTTCACTCCAATGGCCTTTTTGTGAATCAGTGTGTCTACCAATACCCATGTTTAGTTCTTCTCAATCATTCTAAGCTCCTCCTTCACTGCTTGAACCCATTTGCATTCATTTGTAACATCTTTATAGTCAGTTGGTTCATGCACGACAACATTACAATTTTCATAAATATCAGAGCCTGATCTAGTACCCCTCATCAGAGCATCATCAAATTGAAACTTAATATAATCATCTTTGACTTCTTTATGCTCTATTTTTGACTTCTCCCAATTCCAGATAGCTGATTCATCAAACTTAACATCTCTATTGGTGAGTCAGTATATGCATGATCCGCGATAACCACACTTACAGGCTACATTCCGAATCCTACGCTATCTGAAATTTGCACGAGGAAAAGGCCTTCTGTTCACTAACAATGGTCACCTTAAGATAGAAGCATTTACAGATGCTGATTAAGCTGGATCTCCAGACGATAGGAGATCGACCACTGGTTATTATACGCTCATAGGAGGAAACTTAGTCACTTGGAAAAGCAAGAAACAAAATGTAGTTGCTAGATCCAGTGTGGAAGTTGAATACAAAGCTATGGCACAAGGTGTGTGTGAACTCTTATAGGCAAGAAAGCTGATGAATGAGTTACAACTAATGGAAGGAGGAAGTTTATCCCTCTACTATGATCAGAAAGCTGTCATTAGTATAGCTCACAATCTTGCTCAACATGATATAACAAAACACATAAAAATTGACCGATACTTCGTAAAGGAGAAAGTTGTGAATGGTTCCTTACACTTATCTCATGTGGGGTCTAATAAACAACTGACAGATGTTTTCACCAAAGGACGCTACAATAAGCAGTTTTACAATCTTGTTTTCAAGTTGGGCATTTGTGATATCTATACACCAACTTGAGGGGGAATGTTAACTAAAGTTATTTTTATGTATATACTTAGGAATAATATCTGTGGGATCTCTTCCTATAATAGAGAGATCTCTGGAGATTTGATAGCTAAAATATTTCCATCTTGTATATATATAAATATATATGATATAAGTCATGTGTCAAAATTTCAATTCAACAGAGAATTGTTTTCATCTATAGCAAAACCACCAAATGGAGAATACACTGGAGTCAAACCAACGTTTTTGCTTGCAATAACACTCCCCAGAATAAACCATTGATTGAACAGCTTAATGGAAAATCACTCTCACCACTGCCAGTAGGGCCTCAAATCAGCGCATTACAAGTTATCAGATCTTTCGTGTGAATCTCTCTGAAGAACCCCATTGATGCCTCAACATCCCCACATTTTGAGAACAATGAAATCAAATCTGTGACCGCAGAAATATGAGAATGAAAAACAAACTTTACTGCAAAACAATATACTTCCATCCCTAATTTCAGCTGCTGCAACTCTGCCACAATCGGTAACACTGCTGTCACTGTAGTTATATCAAACTTAGGCTCAATGCCCAGAACCATATCCCTGAAAATTTTAATAAAATCTTTGATGCAACAATTCCTGACAAAGCCTGAAATCATTGTATTACACAAAACAGTACATCTCTGTCAGGCAACCTATCAAACAGCTTCCGTGCCATTCCTCCCGCCAAAGGTTAATAAGTACAAATCCTCAAGAACCGAACCAACAAGCAAATCCCAACCAAGTGCCAACCCATCAACATAGCCATTCCATGCAGCGACATACGGACTCTTGAGTCCCGAGTCTCCGCAGCTGACAAGACAAAACTGCAGGTGAAGTCATCAGGCCAAAAATCAGTGCTTCTCAAATGGGCAATCAAAGAAATGGCTGATAAAGGTGCGTTGTTGACAGAGAAGTCCTTGATAAGCACATTGAAGAGGAAAAAAATCAGGTCTTGGGATGCAAGAGAAGAGCTTTAGAGCGTGGCTCGTGGACCAAAGTCGACGAGCTTCTGAGGACCCAAAGTCGACGAGCTTCTGAGTTAGTTTTGTGATAATGGGGATGTGGGTTTGGAGGTGGTGATGAAGGATTTGTGGGTGCAGTTGTGGAGGAGTCCGATGGAGAAATCGCCAGTAAGCGCAGTGAAAGCTATGGTCTTTATTAACATCTGTTAATTGGTCGCTCTTTTTCTGGGGTCGTCTTTGAGGAAGACAAGGGTTTTATTGAGGTTTTACTGTTGACGTTCATTCTCATTCTAATCACTGTTCATAACTTCATCAAATAAGATCACAGCAGCGTCCTTCAGGAAAGACGGTACATAGCATGCTTTCACTTGCAGGAATTACATTGCAGACATAGACATAAACTAATGATGATGTCTGGTAGAAAACATAAAGGCAAAGAAGGTTAGATATGAAATAAAAAGTTGCAGGAGAGAACACACAGAACTGATTTTTTTTTATGAACCTTCTTCTTCCCTGTTCGTTTTCTTCTGCATTTATGCTTTTCTGTACATTACACTTTGAATCCTTTGCTTCCTTTTCATTTCTTTCATTTGCATTGCATGGTACAAAAATTACACTTTGAAAGGCATAGAGCAAACAGCTCGATGTTACCAAAAAGAAATTTCTCGTTGAAGTTAAAGAAGAAAAGGAATATTAGTTTACATTTACTGGGACAGGTGATTACTGCATGATCCATAGCTCCTGAGGTGGGAAAGTGGTGAGATGTTAGTTTTGTGGGTTGATCAGAGCCACGGAGGCGTTTTCGTCTTTAAGATTGGTTGCTTCTCAGATACTTGTTTCATCTGTATCAGATGAGTCCTGATGCTGTGCTGTTCTACCTGCTTAATGTTAAAAGAAATCATGTACATTACAAAATATGGTTGATTACAGAAGAAAAATCCATACGTCAAATCAGAAAAAAATGCATGAGCAAATGGCATCTTAGAAGCGGCCAAAGAGAGAAACCATATGAATCCAGCCAGAAATTACTCTTGAGAAGAATCTAAAGAATACCTCAAAAAAAGGCACAATAAATCATCAAAAAGCAAACCCAGGTCTCGATGAAAATAGTATATGTATCAATTCTACCTCAAGCCACCATTCTTTGATTGTCATTTTTGTTTTCTAATCAAATTCATGTCTAATCTAGGTCTTATTATGCAACCATAGATCTTTATCCTCACCTGCATAGCTGCTATGGAGGCCAATAGAGCTTCACATTCATTCAGCTTAGCTTTCACTTCTGCAGTTACTATAGCAAGATCAGATACCAACCCATTCACCTGTCCCACCTATAACAAGAACACAAGAACCAGACTTGAGTATATCTGTAGGCAGGTAATAACTACTACGAGAGCAAAGTCTGAAGTTCAAGCTTGCCAAAACAAGAAAATAGGAAGCAATATAAAACTTGTAAGAGCGAATTGACAATAAAAATGACAATTCGAATGGACTTTAGCTATCACTAAAAAGTAGCAATCCCATATGTCTGCACAATTGACCTATGTTAATATGTCAGAATCTAAGAGAAAGATGTATCTCACTCTTGATGATAAAGAACATATGGAAGATCCCATTGCCTGCATCACATCCACAGCTGAGCAAATAGCAAACTTAAGAGATTCAATTTCTGCCTGGGAAAGGTAGAAATCCAGCAATGATGTCAGTAACATTCTTCCATAAAAGTTAATCATGTTAACCATTCAGAGTAAGCATACCTTTGCTCCTCCTGTTACAGGAAGTCGGAGAGTGCTTGACTCCAAATCTTCAACGGCTCCAGATAAAGACTTGATATGATCTACTTCAAGCAAAGCCCAGTCATCAAGGTAGGCCATCTGAATGATTAACATAGGAATTAGAGAAGTTAAATATGATTGGGAAGGTAAACATTGATGTTCAAATTATATGCAATGCAATAACTTTTACATAACTATGTTCTTTATGCAGAATGCAACTTTGGTTATTAACTCCTTAAACAGTACAGCAACTTTTTTCATTTATGGTTTATAAAGAGACTAGAAACCAGGTCAAGGTTGAAGTGGGGATGCAAAATGCCAATTGAGTTATGGCTCATCGGTAATGTGAGAGATTTCTTCACATCCTCTAGCTAGATTAACAAGAAAAAGAACAGCTACTCTTTTTCTAGATCTATAACCAGTTTGGCCATAATTCCAACCTCCTACAGACATGAAAACCAGCTTTAAATGTTCTAAATACCTAATCAGTAAACTCCATCTCCTCTACTCTTTTAATCCTTCCCCCGGGGAAAGGAGAGAGAGAAAGAGAGGAGACTTCGATAAATGTACAAGAAGTACATTATGGCTTAGGTCATTGAATATAAGATCAACTATACATTTAAAGCCAAAGAAAATTCGGACGATTCTAAACCGGCACCAGCAACTGTCAGAAACTATTTGTCAGAATGATGCATTTTCAGACAAGATAAACAAGAGGCATTACTTGATCATTCAAAACAGCATTAAGCTTAAGCTCCAGCTTCAGCTGTTGTAGGTTGATCCTCTTCCTAAGTACTGAATCCCACAATTCCAGAGTGGTGCTCCAAACATTATAAAGAGTTCTCTGCACCATCAAGCAATTACTATAATTTTGAGATGACACAAACATAATGATGCAACACCATAAACAAATATATTCATTTTGTTTATAATCTTGAAGTAAGATCAGGGAATTCAACCATTGAAGTTATCCGTCATATTTTGAGGTATACGCTTCAACATGTTGTTTTCATTTTGTTTCTTCTCTCTCATTTTTTTTGCATACGCAGTACAGACAAGTGGCATAGATTTCAGGCCCTGTTTTGACACATCTAAAATAAGATTGCTCTCTCTCCACATTATCCCTACCTCTGCAGTTACTTTCTGAATGTAAAGAACATCCCCTGCCTGGGCATTGACAAATCGCCACTGCAAATATCTATTGTGTAGCAGTCTTATCTGATGACCATCTTCGAGGTAGTTAGCTCCTTTCTTCCCCTTCTTAAAATCGGCTATAAAACTAAGCACAGAAGTGGAAGTGTGTGATTGGCTAGAGACACTTGATGTCCTTATGCGAGAAGGACTGACCCCTCTTGAAGGAGGTGTAGAAGGCCTTGATCGAGCTGGACTGATACCTTTACTAACAGAAGGTCTGCTTGGCGATGCAGGACGTGAACTAGGAGTAGGCAAGGACTGAGATCTAACTGCAGGATTTGCTAGCGTTACTCTATCTGATATACTTGTGGAGACAAGTTTACGACTTTCAGATACACGCAGTAATGACTCATCCACAGAGCCTGCCATGGACCCTATCCTGCCCATTTCTTCCATAGGTGTTAACCTTACAGCATCACTGACTGATTTTTGCAAGGGTCTCATGACACCATCTGTTATAGGAATTTGCCTGAGAGAACATAATCCGCTTCCAATTGGTGTTGATAGAGTTCTCACGTTCTTATCAGTAACATCCAGACTTTTATTCAACAAATTAGAAGATACCTTCCCACCTACCCTACGAGGCCAATGATGCTGATCGATCAATCTAGTATGCAAACCATCCCCTGGTTTAGCATTCTCTGATTGATCCTGCGTATTCTTTCCTTTCAGAGGACTCCTTTTTCTCTCTGGTGTAGGCTTCCGTGACCCAGTAGGCGTTTCAACCTGCCTATGAACCACATTTGAGGAAGGTCTCAATGTACGATCGGAGGAGATCGTACTAGCCGGTTTTTCCTTCTTACTGACAGGTATAGAGATGGTGTCAGACTGAAAAGAGACGCTAAGGCTTCTCATTGTTGAAGGCCATAAACTCTCTGGTAAACGGCCACCAGTACTTAACCTTCTAGGTGCCAGCTGTACATCAACAGATGAATCTTGAACAGGCGTGGAGGGACTTTTCGGAGAAGGTGGGGTTGCCGGCCGCCTCCTTTCAGCAGACACTGCTCTCTTGGTAACCACCTGAGAAGTTGTCTGCAATGTTCTTGTGAGGGTTGGTGACGAGCAACGCCTGGAAGTAGGTGTTGATGGAGTGGGCGATTTGTATCGAGAACTAACCTCCCTCGTCCGGGGGCGCCGCGCGGTGGCCGTTGCATTTGTGTTCCTTTCAGCTGAAACCAGTGGATGTCTTGGTGTACCAGCCGTCTTCCGCTGCTCTAACTCATATGCATCCATCGAATACCGTCCGAATTAGACCACATTGATGAATCCTTTCACATAATTCAACCACATTTAACAGCTATGGTTTTCATGCAACCCACATAGAGGGAATCAAACCAACAGCTCAAAAAGAAGATCCTTTTCCCTGCAATAAATCTGCCACCAATGTACAGAACAATAAAAGGTAAAGATACTACAGCAAGGCAAACAAAAGTAAAGGATAAACTTGTAAAAGTAAACCCAGAAAAAATAAAAAGATTACATCTTTACAGAGACCAGGATCTGATTCAGTATGAATTTGAGAAATGAAACCTATTGATCCAACTGGGTATCTGTAATTCATCAAGAAAAACCAAAATCCAAGTAGATCAGGCCATGAGAAAGAGGTTAGGCAGTGATGATCGAACAACAAGGTCAAAGAGAAATCCGGAGGGAGGGTGGTGCCGCAATGTGCAATAACGGACATCACCAGAGAATCAGAATTTAATTTTCTGGGTTACCTGTTAAATTAATGCTTAGGACCCACTAAGAAAATGTGGAGACGAGAGAGTAGACTACTGTGAGAGAGACAGAGAGAGGTAGGTGTAGGATAAGAAACAGATTTGAAAAAACGGTGTGCGCAGGATAAGTAGGATCCCCTTTTTTTTCCTCCTCCTCTGTAATTTCCCTTTTGTCCCTCTCACGAGAGTGCCATGCCCATGGTTCACTCAACCAGCGCACAGTAGCCCCCACACTCTTCCCTCTCGTCTTCTCTTCTCTGCTCTTTCACAGGACAAACAATTCACTGAAACTGATGTCACTCAAAGCGTGCCTCTTCTCTGTACCTGTTACTTTCATGGTAATAACTTAAAACTCATGTGGGAAAGTTTGTTTCTTTGTCCTAAATACTTACTAAGCTAGTCAGGAGAATTAGGAGAAGACAACAATCTAATCAAAGCTATTTTATCAGTAAGATTTGCTCTGCCTTTCTTCCTCCACATTTCATAATAATAACTCAGCATCTATCCAGAAACAAAGTTCATAAATTCACCTTGGAAATCATTTTTGTTTCCTCAGTATTGCAGTTGAATATGATTAAAATTTTAAGAATAATGTGATTCATAACAAGAAGATTGAAGTTGCAGGTGCTCATGTTCTTGGGGGTTATGGTTAGAGACATGGAGCACCACGTGCAAGAAACATAATTGTCCATCCATCCATCCATCCATCCACTGAACTAAAACAGTAAAATCATGTACAGGGCCTGGTATAAACATGCAGCTTAGGGTTTGACCTCCAGGGAAAACTTTTATTATCCCTGAATTAGGAATCAAAACTCGGTAAAAACTAACAAAACTAATATTAAAATTCGAAATCGGGATGGGGTGTCTTTGTTGAAGAATCCGCTAACGTGAAAGATGCTTTATTTTATGACAGGTTCGCGTCTCTGCTACTACAGGGACACACACACACACACACTGTCCATTACTGTTCATCTAATCTCTCTGCAAATCTCAGAAATGGCAGAAACATGAAGCGACGTTCATGGAATCAGATTCTTTTTATAAAAGGAAAACTGTTTCCCAAAAAAAAATATAACCGACAGAAACCACCGTCATTAAACCAACAAGAGAAAAATGAAAAAGAGAAATCTTGGAGTCTGCGAAACTCCGAATAACATGGAGAAAAGAAAAGAAAAAAGAAGAGGAAAGTGAAAAATTAGATTTAAGGCTTACGGAAATTCTCTGACCTTGAAAATCAAATCACGTTCGGAGAAGAAAGATGTCACGGGGATATAAAAACCGTAACGCCGGAGGAAGCGGAGGAGGGAAGAAGTTTCCGGCGAAGGAATAAACGGAGTGACGATGAGATTTTCAGAGATAGGGAGAGAGAGATTGACGGTTTGAGCAGTTGAGAGGGACGTTATTTTCGCGCCCACCTACTTTGTATATAACATGGACACGTTTTTTTTTCCTTTTAAATTTTAGGTGAAAAATAGTCTAATAAATATTCTAACCTTATTTTAATTAATTATAGCTCGAATTTAAAAAAGTAGTAACAAACTATTCTAACTTTTATT
>JANIHY010000209.1:2406160-2417474 GCA_027479065.1 Erythroxylum brevipes
ATCAAGTAGCTTCACTACAAGTTACAAATCCTAGACTTAGGCATTCATAAACCATAGCTAAACTACAGATTAAGCTAATTCCCTTTGAAGCTCGGTAAACTCCAGCCATCACTACATCTTCAGAAGAAAATAAATGCCTAACCATGCACTATAACCGGAAACTTCACAACTCGTGATGAATCCAAGCTACTCATCGTGGAGTCGGCGGTGGAAATGAAAAGGAAATCCTATGCAAAGATTCTACCCAGGGAACCCCGAAGGGAACCCTGGGTAGTGGGGTCGTGAATTCTTTTGTTCTCTCTTCGCTCATCTGTCTCTTCTCTCCCTGAATGTTCGATCCCCCAGCTGAAGGAATATTGATGTTTATATATGTCGGCACTCTCCACTCGTTCAAAAATAGGTTTCTTCTCAAAATGGGCTTCTGGGTCGGGTATGCACTGTATGAGAATTTTCCAATTTTAGTGTGGGTGCCCGACTGTTTGCCACGGCGAGATGACTCGTTCATAAACTTGGGCTCAATCAGTGGTGTACCCACATATGCATGTTTGTGTTAGTGTACATGTCTATCCCATACTACCATACACGTAATACCATATGGTAGGTCATGCAATGGTATACATTTACATGCATATGTGGGTATGCTATGTATGGAATATGTATGGTGTACCAATGCACATATGGTATTTATGTACATACCATGCATTTTACTATCATTTAGTGATGTATGTATATGCACCTACATGATTATGGTACACCATGTACACTATGGTAATGATACCCATACCATGTACATACGTATACATTTACTAACATGCATACTACAATTGGTGTATTATACTATATAATACACATGCAATGCATATGCATAGTGCTACTATATACATGTATAGTGTACTCAATAGTATGCATGTATTGTGGCAGTGTATCTATAGACATATAATACAAACTGTTAACATAGTGACATGTATACATATGAACACATTATGGCGTGCACATATGCACATATAGGATTTGGGTGCATACATATTGACATCATGTACTACTATAGAATAACAATAGTATTTATACAATTGCATGTACTATGTAATGTACATATCCCATACATAGCATTTGTATACATTACATATGTATACCATTGTACCCAATTGAAAAACATATTGAAAAACAATTTGTATATGACTATACACATCAAGGAATAAATGTACAAATAGTGTACACCATAGTTATGCATGCATATGGTATTGTATCCTATGTAAATGATAGCTCTATAAATCGTAAAGTAGTGTATAGTTATATGTATAATGCAACACACACATGCTATAACATGGTAGTTATAGCATATGTTATGGTTATGCAACAGTACACATATACCATGGTAGTGTACATACAATGGTATCTATGTCATATGCTAGTTATACTTAGTGGTAATATAGTATACATTACTAGCATATAATATGGAACACTACTATTACATTCTGATTAGGTGCATATATATTAGCATGGACTAGCATGTTATGTGCCATGGGTGTCTACTGGTTGTATGCTATTATACATATGGTATGTCTACCATGTATATCATGGTATCATATGTTTATGGTATACATATGCCAATATGTATTGTGTTACTACAATGCATATAATGTATACACATACATATATGCATATAGTGTATGTGTATACCATATATACTGGCACAAAATGTGTACTATGCTCCCATATGCTAACCATATATAGTATTGACACACTCAATGGTATAGTATACTAATTAATGCACCATGCATGGTATAGTGTATTATGCATGTATATATGGTATCATGTGCATGTGTAACTATACGTGTACGTACAATATAGTTACACCTAGCCACTATATAACACGCTAGCCATACATGGTACATATGTGTACATATATCTCATGCATCAATTCCATGTGCATACATATGCACTATTAATTACTGTCTTTAAGTGCATCAATTCCATTTGTATACATATGCATAATGCATGTATAGTACCATGTAACATTATATGTAACACATACATGCACTATTACATAAAATTGGTATAGTGCATATGCACTATATAATTAGTTACGTAATACCATGGTGTAGTGTATTATGCATAATACATATATATGCATAGTATAATATAGTGTACAACATGTTTCCATGCACACTACAGTACTAATAATAGATACATGCTCATATAGTTACACTATGTATTTCTATGGTATAACTAATAACATTGTACATGTATATGTTAGTTATTGTACATATGGTAATACACTACTACTATATGTTATTTAGTTACTACACTATATATATTAGTATTGTTGGGCCCCAAATTTTTTGTTTTTCTTAAAGTCATTAAGTATGAATTAATTTGATTTATGCTTTATGGTCTAGTTTGATTTATTGAAAAATATTCATGGAAAATTTGGATTTATGTGAAATGAGTTTGGACTAAGTGTTTGAAAGAGTAGATTTTTATAAGGGTAAAATGGTCAAGGTACATGAGTTAGGTTATTTAAGGTTTGCATGGAGGGTTTTAGAGAGGTTTCTTTGTCTTCTTCAGATAAATAATCTATAGTATTTTTCTCTTGCCAACTCCATCTTCACTCCTCATTCCTACACCTTCAAAACCAGTGTTTGTGGCCTTCATAGGTCTCTCTATCCATGGGCTATACAGCTCAAATTCAACACCCAACATGTTCTGTGAACCCACCAAAAATCTCTACCATCTCTGTTAAACCAGCTTGCAAGAACCTCCATTTCCTCTCGAACCCCACCTCTCATTGTCTCTCGAATCCTTCACTATCTTCTTCTCCTTTCCCTCTCTGCCCCAGACTCCCTCGAATTTCTCTTCCTCTACACCCTTTACATGATGCTACTCATGACCATGTACTTGAAGACCTGGAGAGCTCTTTGGAAAACCAACGAAAGCTTGAATCTTTGATGAAATTTGATGTGCCCACTTTCGGAAATGGGCAGTCTTTGCGTCAAGAGACGTCCGAACATATTTTTATTCAGGACCCACCTTGGATTTCGGCTCTTTTCTGGAAAGGTATGTACAAAATCGCCAACCGTGAATTGAGGCTACAGTTCAAGGATATTGAAAAGGCCAAGTATAATTTGTTGAGGAGAAGGCAGATTAGGGAAGAGACTGAGGCTTGGGAGAGAATGGTGGAGGAGTACAGAGGGATGGTGAAGCAAATGTGTGAAAAACAGCTGGCGCCAAATTTGCCATATGTGAAAGGATTGTTTTTGGGGTGGTTTGAGCCCTTGAAAGATGCCATAGAGAAGGAGCAGAATTTGCAGCGTTCAAAGAAGCAGAAAGCAGCATTTGCCCCTCATATTGATTTGTTACCGGCAGATAAGATGGCAGTGATTGTTATGCATAAGATGATGGCCTTAGTGATGGTAGGCCACGACGATGGCTGCATTCAGGTTGTTCAGGCTGCAGTGCAAATTGGCATGGCTATAGAGCATGAAGTATGTTATTGTTTTCCTTCTTAAATTGAAGTGTTACTGATGAGAATTGGAGTTTTAATAAATTTTCCTAGAACAATGGCAATAAGATACGTCCTCCCTTCTTAAGCAGTGGCCTTTTCTTTTGGCAATCTTGAGCTTAGATTAAAATGGCGATCTTACTAATCGTAATCCTGTTACTTTATGATGGTTATTGTAGTGTTACTGGGACGTGAGGCTTCATTTAGTTTTCTCTTATGTCTACTTGTGATTTGTGTGACCAAGTTGGATATTTGCTTTTATTTCTTGCTTCTCAGGTTCGGATTCACAATTTCTTGGAGAAAACCAAGAATCTCCGGGCAAAAAATGCAAGGACGGAGACTGAAGACAGTCTGGATAAGAAGGAAATGCTTAGGAAACGTGTGAACAGCCTGATTAAAAGGAAACGACTTTTTGAGGTGCACAATCTGGTGAAAAGCGAAGAAGTTAAGCCTTGGGGTCGAGATACACAAGCCAAGGTCTTTTCCTTAACTATTTCTACTTCTAATGACAAAGAAACATACTTCCTTCTTCTTCATTATGCCCAGATTGTGGATTTGTTATATATGTTTTCATCCGTTTGTTTCTTGATCTCCTTTTCTAATGCAAATATAAATGCACAGCTTGGAAGTCGACTGCTTGAACTGTTAACTGAAACAGCTTTTGTACAACCTCCAGTGGACCAATTAGGAGATGTCCCACCAGACATTCGACCTGCATTTACGCATAAGGTTAAAATTCTGAAAAGGAACCCAGGGTGAGCATTTAGGTTATACTTCCTTTTAAGTAGACCTGTAAATTATTGTCTTGCTCATTTTTAAACTTCATAAACTTCATCTTGGGGTGTGGAAGATACGGGAATGTTATGTGCCTGTGCTTGGGATCGAGTCCAAGGACGATTCTCAAGAAAGTTAATCTCTTTCCCCTTATTTACGTTGGTTTCCTTCCTTGCAAAACTTATTTTTGGTTAGGAAAAACTTGCAGCACTTGTCAAAGACAAGATCTGCGAGATTGAGCTAAATTACTCTACTCCTAATTAGCTAATTTTTGTGATAACTTCTTCCTAACTTTATTGCATAATGTAATAGCCTTATATAGGCAAAGAAACACAAATGTTTCACCTAAGCTAGGACTCCTAGTAAGACTCCTATTCAAGCTATTTTAGGACTCTTAGAAAGACTCCTAATAAAACACTCGTCCATATCATCACTCCCCTCTTCAACATCGAGCTTGCCCTCAAGCTCGAAATCAAGTCATGCCAGTGATGGTATGCAAAGATATCTCCTCCTCTTCTTCCTTAGAATCTGCCACCTCAATCCAAAATAGTCTCTTACATTTGTGCCCCACTGAATAAGACTCGTCGCAATTGTAGCACAACCCCTTCTCTCTTCTTTCAGCCATTTCCGCTTTGGTTAAGCGTCTTCCTATTGGGGGTGGAGTACTTGCTATACTGGAGGTTGTTGTTTTAGGCCCTGAATTTATCTTACTTCCTAAAAGTGTGGTTGCACTCGCGTTGGTGTTGTTACTACTACTACCCAGCTGCAAAGATGGCCATAGGGCGGTGTTTCGGCTGCCCCTTTCCCCTTGGGTGTATTGCATCTGCATACATTGTAATTTGCTTTCACATGATCTTGCTAAGTTCATTGCAGCCCCAAGATTAACAGGATATTGCATCTCCACCTCGATTTGCAGCCCTTTTACCAACCTAGCCGTGAATAGATTTAATTGTAGGGCTCGTGGAAGCCCTATGGTTTGAGCCAGTAGTGTTTGGAATTGGCGTTGATATTCTTCTACGTTCCTTGTCTATTTGAGGTTCTCCAATTCTCCTACAGGGTTGTTGTTAAGGTGAGGGCCGAATCTCATATTGCAATGGTTTTTGAAAGAGTACCAATGCATCCCTGGTTATTCTTGTTAAAGTTGGAAGAACCGCAGTTAGGTCTCCCCCATCAAATGAAAGGCAACCAATCTTACCTTCTCCTCCTCCGCTGTTTGTTGACTTAGGAAAAACTGCTCACACCTGTGAAGCCAAACCAACGGATCTATCGAGCCATTGTACGTTGGAAATTCCATCTTAGTATATTTAGGCACCATTCGTGCCTCGCTACCCCCATCGGTCCTCTCCTCCCGTGGTGGTGGTGTTGGTGCTTGATACTCGCTTGATTTTGCGCCTTCCAACCTTGCAAGCATGCAGATAATCTCTGCATATCGAGCCTTTAATTTTTGCTGCTCCATCTCTAATGCCCTTATCCTTTGATCCATCTGCCAATCTACCGAAGATTGCTCTGCAGATGACTGGCCTGTTTTGTCCATGAACTCCTACTCTGATACCAAATTGTTATGTGCCCGTGCTTAGGATCGAGTCCAAGGACGATTCTCAAGAAAGTTAATCTCTTAGCCCTTATTTACGTGGTTCTTTTCCTTGCAAAACCTATTTTTGGTGATGAAAAACTGGCAGCACTTATCAAAGACAAGGTCTGCCTAAATTACTCTTCTCCTAATTAGCTAATTTTTATGATAACTTCTTCCTTATTTTATTGCATAACGTAATAGCCTTATATAAGCAAGGAAACACAAAAGTTCCACCTAAACTAGGACTCCTAGAAAGACTCCTATTCAAATTTTTTGAGGACTCTTAGAAAGACTCCTATTCAAGCTGTTTTCATTAACATAACAATAACAGAAACTAGTGCAGAAATATTAGGGAAATAATAGACTTACTACTAAAAATAAAATACTCTAATAGAATCCTAATAAAACACTCATACTTCTCTAATAGACCCCTAATAAAACACTCATCCATATCAGGGAATCACAAAAGCATGTGGTTAGTTTCTGATTCTTGGTCCATTCCATTTTATTCTGCTTGAAATTGCTACTTCCAATAGAAAACCAGCTAGCTTTCGTCCATTTCCCTGTGATATGTCTCATTGGCTGCCTGTTGTCTACATCGATTATTGGTGCAGTTTCCATTATGAATCTAATTTTCTGGTTGTTGTAGGCAGAATCTTGTCAAGAAGTACGGGGTTATAGAATGTGATCCCCTTCTCCTCGTGGGGCTTGATGGATCTGTGAGTTGAAACACAACTGTTGTTTTGATTTACAATCATGATGATCTTGTGCTGCTAGGCTTATATTATTGTATGTTCTGATGCAGGCCAAGCATATGCTAATTCCTTATTTCCCAATGCTGATACCTCCTAAAAAATGGAAAGGGTATGTGTTGATGAGAGGACAGATGATACAAAAGTTTAGGTTCATTCTGTTAGTTTCCTTTTTCCCACATCCTTGGGATGCTTTAGACATCAAAATGCTTTTATCGTCAAAAAAGGGCAACATTTTTATTGTGCTTGTGAAGTGGATCACTTACGGTCTCTACTAAGTTGATTGTTACTTTAAACTATTTATGTTTCTCTACTCAATAGTTTGTTTGTATGAGCTTGTTTAGAGAAGAAAAGCATAATGTTGATTGCAATGTGCCCCATATTTGCCTTGGGCTTTCAATTCAATTATTGCAGGTACAACAAAGGGGGGCACTTATTCTTGCCATCATATGTCATGCGCACCCATGGATCCAGACAACAACAAGATGCACTTAAGAGTGTTCCTGGAAAAGACATGCAAAAGGTTTTTGAGGTGAGATTTACCTATGCATTCTTTTCTTGTAGTTGGTGGCCATGACTAAAAATTGCCTTCCAGCCGTAAACTTTGGTGATACTGAACCTAAGATCTGAATTTTTAAGAACACGTCAAACATTCTTTGAAAGAGTATATTGGAATAGAATTACAAAAAAAAAAAAAGAATCTCCTTTTGTTATACTTGTGTCAAGCTTGATCATTGAACTATGTCTAGACAGCTCATGCTATTCGGTTTCAGTTAGTTATTGATCAATTTAACTTTTCAGGACCTGATTCTCATCATTAAAGTTAGTGATGTATAAGTATCTAGAAATCTTCTGTCTGTCTGTGTCTGTATATATATGTACTTTGGAGGTTTGATGCTTCAAAAGTTTTTAACCCTTCTATTTCCAAAGTTAATATCCTGTCTCAAGATGTTTTTGTAATCTTTTAGCATAAGCATATACATCTTCATGTTATCCTCTTTCCAATGGTTATTTTTGTAAATTAAGATACAAAATATGCTTATTCAGCTTTTTTGGCATATGTTCTCTTCTTAGGGCTTCTTTGATCCATTTCTCTTGCCATAGTCTAGGTATTATTTCCTTTTTGGTTGTGACAATTGCATCCTATTCTTTTTAGCTGCATGCATAATGATGTTGGGAATGACTCATGTGATTGTAAGTTGGAATGTGACCAGGCCCTGGATACACTTGGTAATACCAAATGGAGAGTAAACAGAAAGTTGCTTGATGTTGTGGAAAGCATATGGGAAAGTGGAGGCAGCATTGCAGGCCTTGTCAATCGTGAGGATGTAAGGATAGCTTGAAATTTCTAGAAAGTTGGAATGTTAGTTTCTATTTCTGTTATATCAGTAACAGGAATTTGCAATGTAAAAAGTTTAAGGAGATCCATCAACTATTTGTAGTTGTAATGTAGTCGTACGTGGAGATGTTTTTCTGACATTTTAATAATTTGACACTCTTTTCTTTTCCTTGGAAGCTATAAAATGAGCTACATCTCCGAAACTTTTCTTCATTGGATTTCAGATTCCTATTCCTGACAAACCAGATTCAGACGATTTAGCAATAATTCAAGAGTGGAAATGGAGTGCAAAGAAGGCAAAGAAAATAAATCGAGAGAGACATTCTCAACGATGCGACACTGAACTTAAGCTTTCAGTAAGATCTTCTTTATGTTCTTCTAAGTGACGAAAGATCTTCTCCTAGTAAATTTTGATGCTTAGTTTTATTTGATCGTTCCCCTAGGAAAAAACTGAAATGATAGGGACTCTATTTGCTGAACTAATCATGTTATTGTCTTTATAATATTTTCATGATCTATCAAAATGAAGTTTACTTGAAAATTGGGACTCTATTTTCAATATTTTCAACTTGAAGTTTACTTGATAACTCGTAACACTTTTGACATATATCATATTCACTGAGTATGAAAAACTTGATGTTTCACGATATTCATAGATTCTAGGAACAAAATCTCTGAAACAGGTGGCTCGAAAGCTGAAAGATGAAGACGGTTTCTATTATCCTCACAATCTTGATTTTCGAGGGCGTGCATATCCTATGCATCCACATCTGACTCATTTAAGCTCTGATCTTTGTCGAGGAATTCTTGAATTTGCTGAAGGACGGCCGTTAGGGAAATCTGGGTTACATTGGTTGAAGATACATTTAGCAAACTTGTACTCTGGCGGGGTTGAAAAACTGTCTCATGATGGCCGCCTAGCATTTGTGGAAAGCCATCTCAATGAAATATTTGATTCAGCAGAAAACCCTGTCAATGGAAACCGCTGGTGGTTAACAGCTGAAGACCCTTTCCAGTGCTTAGCTGCTTGCATTAATTTGTCGGAAGCCTTAAAGTGCTCATCACCACATACTTTCATATCGTACTTGCCAATCCATCAGGTAAATATGCATTACAAGCCATGTAAAATCCCTGTATAATTCAGCCCTTTGCTATAGTAAGTACAGTACTATATATTCTAACAACAGATTGATCATTTCTATAAGGGCTCTTTTCTCTTTGGTAGTGCACTGGGAAGTCCATTAATCATATTTGTTAAGATGCATCATGAATTATGATAGAACTCTAGTCTTTGAATACTAGAGGTACATTGTATTATTGAATTATAGCAATACTATAGACCATTACAATGGTGATATTTAGTATTTCCCTACCCAGAGCTGAATGCTCCTCAGAAGGTTAAACTATCCTTCTGTCACAAATTCTTCCCTTTCTTCCCCCTCCTCTCTCAGCCTAAAACCTCCAAGCTAGGATCCATTCTGTTACGCCTAACCACTTGCCACATCAGCTACTAACTAACTCTCCCCTGGCCCACTGTTCTTTCTCCTAGAGTATACTTTCCATATCAACGGTGTATTCCCTTTTTTGTTATCCCTCCCCATTGTCTAAATTACCCTCTTCACATTGGTCCTAACAAATTACTTGAGAACATTTCTGCATCTTGTCATATGTCTATGCTAACTAATTATGCCTGAACATATTTTATATCTTATTTCTATCTCCCCTCTCTTTGCCTTTTGAAGCATCTTTGCACTTCCCTCCTTGCTGTCGTGATATAATGCTAGAGCTAAGTCATTTTCTTTCTTGTTTATGTTGAAAAAGGATGGATCATGCAATGGCCTACAGCATTATGCAGCCCTGGGAAGAGATGGGGTAGGATTTCTGTCTGACATTGTATAACTAATTTTTGAACTGGTAATCTTTGTTTTACATTTTGTCCTGGTGAATGTATTTTCAGCTTGAAGCAGAGGCAGTTAACCTAGTGGCCAGAGAGAAACCTGCTGACGTTTATACTGAAATTTCTGTGAGGTGCTATATTTTCTCACAACTTGATTTCCATTATCTCTTTCACAGGCTGCTGCCCTTGCGCATTTGCAACCTTATATGCATGTTTGTATTCAACATGTGAATGTACTCATTTTAGCAGTTATATGAAAATGAGACTAAAAATACCTTTTCTGACAGAGTTCATGAAATCATGAAAAGGGACAGCAATAGGGATCCCGCCATATATCCATCTGCTACATTGGCTAAGCTCCTAATTAATCAGGTGACTCCTAGTCTTGCCCTTTTCAAAATTAAAATTGAAATTCCTTCCTGTTTGAACTGGCTAAGTCTGTTACATTGGAAACTGCAGGTGGATCGTAAATTGGTTAAGCAGACAGTGATGACTTCAGTTTATGGTGTCACTTATGTTGGGGCACGTGAACAGATAAAAAGAAGATTAGAAGAGAAGGGTCATATTACAGATGACAGACTGCTATTCAGTGCTGCTTGTTATGCTGCAAAAGTAAGTGTCAAAATCACTGTCAGCATTAGTTTCCTGGCAATACCAGATCAAACTGATATGTAGGCTATTGCTGGGAAGCAAAATACTGTCGATGCCACTGGAGGTCATCAGAAAAAAAGTTTTCGTTTTGGACTTTATTAGAGAAGCTTATTTGAGTATGAAGTTATGACTATTTTTCCTATAGGTGACTCTGACTGCTTTGGGAGAATTGTTCCATGCTGCCCGTGATATAATGAGTTGGCTTGGTGACTGTGCAAAGGTAGGCCTTTGTGGTATTTAATCCAACCACGTAGATTGCCTTTAGTGCCTATCATATGTTCTTTAAGAATTTTTGTATGTGAAATTTGCAGATAATTGCATCAGAAGATCAACCGGTAAGATGGACTACTCCTCTAGGTCTTCCTGTTGTGCAGCCCTACTACAAGAGTGAAAGACATCTTGTGAGTATTACTTTTTAGAAGCACATTTCTAGATATTAATATACTATTCATGACAGAAAGACCATGCATTAACAAGGTATGACCGTAATTATGGTGGTGATTCTCTTACTGGATACAATTTATGCTAGGGAATGCCATCTTGTTGCATGGTCCACTGCGTGTATGGAAATTGAAATTGGTAAATTTAGAACTCCAAAGATCATGGCAAGTGAAGTAAATTAGCAAACACTTTGATGTTTTGCCATATGATCCCATTCAATCTGAGAAGGAAAGATTTAGGTGAAACAGTCTTTGAGTTCCCAGTCTGCTTCATCAATTGTCAAGTCACGTCTTGGTAACTAATAATGTTATTGCAGATTCGAACTTCACTTCAGGTTTTGGCTCTGCAGCGGGAGGGTAGCTCAGTAAGCCATTACTTTGTCTTA
>JANIHY010000209.1:2472421-2488178 GCA_027479065.1 Erythroxylum brevipes
AAAAAATCAGAGGCAGACAAAATCTAAAAGCCAAATGTCCTAAAACCTAGCACAATAATTAATCATGACTTTAGGAGACAGACAAGCCTTTTAGTCTCTCAACTTCAAACCCAATTCACTTACGTGTTTGAACAGATAGCAAAACTCCAAACTATTAGGAAACCATTCAAAACCATATTCAAAACGACTAACTTAATTTTATTTTTTTTTAATTCGAAGAAACCTCATAGGCTGATTAAGCGGACACACCTCTCTGAGGGCTCAACTGGCGCACCACCCCACAGGCAGGCCAAGCAGGCGCACCTCATCATTGAGGGTCCAACTAGTTCTCGATCTACAGGTAAAACTTCGGCTGCCGCAGGCTCTTACAAGGGGGGCTAACATGGAATCGAACCTGAGACCAAACCAAAGTCAAGCCTCGCTCTCAACCATCAACCACACATACTTAATTACATAATTACTTCTTGTAATTAGGCTTACAAATTAAGCCCGATTGATGTAAAATTAACGGATTAAATCTTAATCGATCGAATTTCGAGGAGAGTTCGATCGTTTTCAAAATAACATCTTTTTAATTTGATTTTTAAAAATGATATTATTTATTTTAATTTTTTATAACACTAAAACAATAATGTTTTGAAGAAGGGATAAAATCAATCCATTTTTGTAAGAAAAAGTAATTCATATTAACAAAGTACTGATTCACATAAAAACATATGTGATTGAATTTGAACTTACGTGTTTAGACCCGATTGAGCTCATTGTCTTCAACTTTGCCCGTAATCTAGAAAAGATGATAAACAGTGACAGGAAGAGAGAGAGAGGTAATTGCTAGCCTTACATTCTTGCAAGTGTGTGTGTGTGCTTGTGTACAAGGTAGGCCTTTGGCTTACCTTATCCTATCCACCTGTCGCTCTATCCCTATCCTCTTCTCAGGTTTCTCTATATTCTCCTCCTGTTTCTTGTCTGAGTTCCTCACCAAGACCCTAAGGAACACCTCCATCTCATTACAGACCTTATATTGTATCAGAAGATAGCTCGGGATTGAACTGGTCTCTCCCTAAGTACTGGTTCTGATAGAATTTTACAGATTCTTCTGGTTTTGCTTCAGCATTTGAAGACAATCTCCAACTTCCTGGACATAGTTTTGTATCGTTGATTGAAGAAGAGGGCAGTTTGTTTATAGTTTTTTTGATGCTCAATGGCCCCTAAAACGGGAAAGGCTAAACCTCATAAAGCTAAAGGAGATAAAAAGAAAAAGGAAGAGAAAGGTCTCTTGCTTCTCACTATCTATCTTCTTCTTCTTCTTCCTGTTTTCTTGTTTGGCTGCTAAGAAAATGGATGAAACTGCAATAGCCCAAGTGAAAATTTTCAATCTTTAACTCGTTTTACTAATTCATATACTCACTCTTTGAACTGAAGATTTCAACTTTATACTCAGCTTAGTTTCATATTGTGCAGTAAGGTACCATTCCAATGTCTGGAAATGTATGGTTCGAAAAAAACATCATCTCCATTTTCTTATCCTCTTATGTTGTCCGTTCTTACACAAACATAAATCCCAAAGTTGTCGTGTTTGGTAAATCAGTTTCTTCCCTTAATGTGCAGTATTGCCTACGGTTGTCGAAATCACTGTCGAGACACCGGACGATCGTCAGGTGACCCTCAAGGTATGCTTCTATATAAACCCTTCCTTCTTCTTCTTACCACATTTCCTGTTTCTGAGTATAGTACAAATAAATGAATTTTCATAACTCCAATAAATATTATATGTTGCTTGAGAGTAATTAATATGGCATATTAGATATATAAAAATAAAATAATGTTTTTTGTATTTGAATGAGCATTAAATGTTGTCTGATAGTAATAAATAAGTAATATTAACGAGCTAATTAACAAATTAGTTAATATAATCCAAAGAAAAAATGGGTATGTTTCAGTACACAAGGGTATCCGCTTTGTAAAGTTATGAAAGAGTACTTTTCCTTTGCATGTTATAAAGATGTTGTTTTTATGACTCGAACCTGTGATTAATTAATCTAACAAGAATTAACTAGAAATTTCATTATTTGATGGTATTAATTGTTATTCTTATTACAAAAGAAAATTAATAACTATCAATTGATGATTGCTTAATCTTTCTTATAAAAAATATAATTAAGTAGCTCATTATTATTAGGGATATTAATTCCATGTTAAATAAAAGAGACCTATATATATAAAATATGTATTCTTCCAACTCAAAATTAGTTCTGAATGTTGTTTGGCGGTAATTAAAATGTGATGAAACAATCTTTTTACTACTTAGATATAAGGTTTCCAACTATTAGATCTTTCCAAATTTTACGTATCAGAAGATTTTTTACTATATTGTTGTTGTTGTTGTAGTAATAGGAGTGAACGATGTTATAAAAGAGAAGTTAAAACATTATTATTCAATTTGATATATTTTTTTAGAAAATAATGTAAAAAAAAAGGAAATTTAGTAAATTTGGTATGCTAAATTCCTTTTTTTCCCCTTTTTTGTTGAAAATAATAATTTGATATTTATTATTTTTTGATTGGGTGTTTACTATTGTTATATGAGAAGGGTATCTCCACAGATAGAATCTTAAATGTGAGGAAGCTTTTGGGTGTTCATGTGGAGACATGCCATTTGACCAACTTCTCTTTATCTCACGAGGTAAGCCCCAAATTTCTATCTATTTTCATTTTGATCCCTCTAACTTTTTTTTTCTCTTCTAATATTATTCAATTAAGGTTGTACATAGTTATGATAATAAGTCGGGTTGAGATCGAGAACTCAACATAAAATTAAAAAAAATTAAAATTGACATATTGAACAAAAATTATCAATTTATTGAATTTTTTAATCTAATTATAAAATTTTGAACATTTGTTAAATTATGAGTTAATTTTGAGATTTGTGGCAATTTTCTTAAGATTTGATGTTTATGACAACAATTTAAGCTTCCTATTTCTTAAATTTAAGATTAAAATGATGTTATTTTCGGATAGAAATGAAATGATTCGGATCAATCCGAACTTGACTCGTTAACTTCAAGATGAACCGTGTCGGGTTACAAACTATTTGTCGTTTGATCATTGGATGTGAATCTTCCATGCCAAATTTCTTAATCAAGAACGTTGGATGGGCGGGGTCCATTGAAATCCAACGGTCTGATATGATTGCATGCACAATGTATTTCCCACTTCCGAAACGACGACGCATGTTTATGAGGTGACGCTGACGTGTAAAATAACTGCTTAACGGTCACAGGTACGAGGATCTAAGCTCAAAGACTCCGTAGACATTGTCTCTCTCAAGCCATACCACATCACCATCGTTGAAGGTACAATCTCCCGCCAAATCCAACGGTCATAAAACCATGTAACTTTAAGCAGCAATTGTTACCTTTTTTTTCTCAGAGGACTACACCGAAGAGCAAGCCGTCGCTCACGTCCGGCGGCTCCTCGACATCGTCGCTTGCACAACATCGTTCGGCCAGTCCTCGCACAAGCCGTCGGGTCGGAGCAAGGAGTTTGTTACAAAGGACGTCGAGAGCTCCGCTTGCACCGAGAACGCTGGCAACGATGCGCAGAAATCGACCGATAGGAAGAGTAAAACAGGGAAGGATGGAACCATTCCGGCGGCGCCGGAGTCGATGTATACCCCGCCGCGACTTGGGCAGTTCTACGACTTCTTCTCGTTCTCGCACCTATCGCCGCCGGTTCAATGTACGTTCTTGTCACACTTGCATCGTTTTTTTCTAAACTTCCTTCTTTTTTTAGTTTCTGAAAGTTTCAAGGTTTACAGATATAAGGAGATCTACGCGTCCTTTTCATGAAGATAAAACGGAAGATGATTTTTTCCAGATCGATGTGAGAACTTTCTCTTCTTATCCTATTCAGTTTATCTGTGCATATACGTATGACTCTGTGTGTATCAGTTGATTGATATGAAGGAAAATGTGTAAATCACAGGTGAAGGTATGCAGTGGGAAGCCGACAACGATAGTGGCTTCAAGAAAAGGGTTTTATCCCGCCGGAAAACGTGTTCTTCTCTGTCACTCTCTAGTTGCTCTTCTTAAGCAAATAAGCAGACCTTTTGACTCTGTTAGTTTTGATTCCTTTCTCCTTTCATTCTTAATCTGTCAAAGTTTACTTTAAGCCAGTCCTTTTGGGTTCCTGGAACTGGGTTTGTTAAGTCATGTCTTCTTCCTTTCTTCTCTGTCACCCTCTGGTTATCCTGCTTCTGAAAATAAGCAGAGGTTTTGACTCAGTTTGTTTCAATACCTTTCTTTCATTCTAAATCTGTAAATTTTTACTTTTAAGTGATTGTTTTCGAGTTCTGTAACTGGGTTTGTTTAATTATGTGTTTTTCGTCTGGCAGGCGTATAAAGCTCTTATGAAAGCTTTCACAGAACACAATAAAGTAGGTTTCGCTCTTTCTTGCTCTGTTGTACTTTTTTATGTTCTTTTATCTCCGTATTTTGTGTACATGTTTGAGAATTGATGCTATATTATGATTTGCTTTGGTGCAGTTTGGAAACCTTCCTTATGGTTTTCGAGCAAACACTTGGGTTGTTCCTCCAATTGTTGCTGATAACCCCTCTGTTTTCCCATCACTTCCCATGGAAGATGAGAACTGGGGAGGTAATGGAGGTGGACAAGGAAGAAATGGTGAACATGATCACAGGCCATGGGCAAAGGAGTTTGCAATTCTGGCGGCTATGCCATGCAAAACAGCAGAAGAGAGGCAAATCCGTGACCGAAAAGCCTTTCTCCTTCACAGTTTATTTGTCGACGTTTCTGTTATGAAAGCTGTTGCTACAATCAAACGTATAATTGAAGGTAGTTTATGTTCTTTGGATGGTACTGCACAATCACTTCCACATGAGGAGAGGATCGGAGATTTGACCGTTAAGGTGAATAGAGATGTCGCGGATGCAAGTACGAAACCGGATTGTAAAAGTGATGGGAGTCAAGTTCTTGGAATGTCACAGGAAGAACTTGCTCAGAGGAATTTACTCAAAGGCATAACTGCTGATGAAAGTGCAACAGTTCACGTAAGTAAAGTCATTGTTCTTCCTAATCATTTTATTTGATCAGAAGCAGGTAGATTGAATTGCTGAAGACTTCTTTGATCTTGTAGGACACTCGTACTTTAGGTGTCGTGATTGTTCGACATTGTGGCTACACTGCAGTTGTTAAAGTTTCTGGCGAGGTTAGCTGGGATGGGAAGCCTATTCCTCAGGATATTGACATTGAGGACCAGCCTGAAGGAGGTGCTAATGCCTTGAATGTGAATAGGTCAGTTCATCTGGAAGGCTTGTGCAAAGAATCAATGCAAACCATTTATTGAAACTTATGCTTATTAGGTTATATGCATAACACTGTAAGTGATGGATTTGTGTCTATGCTTGAATTTACCTGTCAGCTTGAGAGTGCTGTTGCACAACTCGTCTAGTCCAGTCCAGCGGGTGCAGAGCGGAGATTCTGAAAATTTACGTCCTGCTAGGCTGTTGGTGAGGAAAGTACTAGAGAATAGTTTGCTGAAGTTGCAGGAAGAACCTGTCAAAGATATTAAGGCTATTAGATGGGAGCTAGGAGCATGTTGGGTTCAACATTTACAAAATCAGGCTCCAGGGAAAACTGAGTCTAAGAAGGCTGAAGAAACAAAGCCTGAACCTGCAGTTAAGGGCCTTGGAAAGCAAGGCGCATTGCTGAAGGAAGTTAAGAAGAAAATTGATATCAGAAACAAAACTGAGGAGGGAAAAGATGTTTCTTCAGGTACCAACCTTGACATGAGCAAGAAATTGGGAACTCCTGATCAGAAAGAGTTGGAGGAGAAGGAAGAGGAAATGGCGATATCTTGGAGAAAGCTGCTTCCGGAAGCAGCATATTTACGCCTCAAAGAATCAGAAACAGGTCTTCATCTCAAGGTAAGCACCATTTACATCTATCATAGTATGTTCCTTTTCGCATCAAAACCTGACCTTCTGAACCTGTAGATTTACACTAATCTTTCTTTTATAGTCTCTGGTGTAATTCAATGATCCATATTTCGTTTGATTGGCATCTATTTCACAGTCACCCGATGAGTTAATCAAGACGGCACATAAGTATTATGCTGATGTTGCTCTTCCAAAACTGGTCAGTTACCATTCTACACCCTCCTTGATCTTGAACTCTTTATATGCTCTAGTTAACATATCTGCTTGGTGTGACCAAACTTCCAGGTAGCAGATTTTGGCTCACTTGAACTTTCACCTGTCGATGGAAGAACATTGACAGATTTTATGCATACCAGGGGTCTGCAGATGTGTTCCTTAGGACGTGTGGTAACTTCACTTGAGCTATTTTCTACTTTTATGGCATCAGACTTCAATACTAATTCAACTTCAAAGATTGTCACTTTAAGAACTGTGACGCTTTGAAAGTCACACTTCTGTATTCGATCTTTTTAGGTTGAATTGGCTGACAAGCTTCCTCATGTGCAATCTCTATGCATACACGAGATGATAGTTCGAGCCTACAAACACATACTGCAGGCTGTAGTATCAGCCATAGATAATGCTTCTGACTTGGCTCTATCAATATCATCATGCCTAAATATCCTGTTGGGAACACCTTCAACCAAAAATGAGGATGCAGAAGTCATAAAAGATGAGCAGCTTAAATGGAAGTGGGTCGAAACATTCCTTTCTAAAAGGTTTGGCTGGAGGTGGAAGCATGAAGGCGACCAAGATCTAAGAAAGTATGCCATTCTTCGAGGGCTTTCCCACAAGGTTTGATCATATGACTTTAGGTACTCATAGAGTGTCACAGGATTAGTACACTCTACAATTCCAGGTTAAGGTTACAAGGAATAATCTTTCAGGTTGGACTTGAGCTTCTTCCACGGGACTATGAGATGGAAAGTGCTTCTCCATTTAGGAAGTCTGATATCATCAGTATGGTCCCCGTCTACAAGGTAAGATCCTGATTGCTTACCTTAGAAATAAAGCATGTCAATCACTCCTCTCTCGATAAACCTGAAGGGATTGTTTGTGCAGCATGTTGCATGTTCATCTGCGGATGGCCGTACTTTGTTGGAATCATCAAAAACTTCCCTGGATAAAGGAAAATTGGAGGAAGCTGTCAATTATGGCACGAAAGTATGAGTTGGTTATTACTTATCATTTTGTCTTTTTTGTTCCCGTATATCTACTTCGGCATGCAGAAGTTATCTGAACATGTCTTGGTGAATTTTGAAGGCACTCTCAAAACTGGTATCAGTTTGTGGTCCGTATCATCGAATGACTGCAGGTGCATATAGTCTTTTGGCTGTAGTGCTCTATCATACTGGAGATTTCAATCAGGTATGTGCTTTAATATTCAACAGAGAAAGTTAAAGCTAGATGCTAATTTATTTCTAGTTTCTGAAATATCGGCCAAATTTTTAGTTGGATATGATGATATATCTCTATCTGATAAGAAGTTTTCAATATACTTACATCTTTTCACTTCATCTAGGCAACCATTTATCAGCAGAAGGCCCTGGATATTAACGAGAGGGAGCTTGGTCTTGATCATCCCGACACAATGAAAAGCTACGGAGATCTTGCCGTCTTTTACTACCGTCTTCAGCATACAGAATTAGCCTTGAAGTATGCCTTTTTCCTTGGATGCATATCATGCCATTGTGGCATTTCTTATTTACCTACTGTAGCTTCTACTTGAATGAAAGGTTTTGTTTATTACGATCTTCATGGACCCTCATGATCATTCATGGCTACTCTAGGTATGTCAATCGTGCGTTATATTTGTTGCATTTAACATGCGGGCCATCTCATCCGAACACGGCCGCCACCTACATCAATATAGCAATGATGGAAGAAGGATTAGGAAACGTCCATGTTGCTCTTAGGTACCTCCATGAGGCTTTGAAGTGTAACCAGAGACTACTTGGAGCTGATCATATACAGGCAAGTAAGCACATAGTTATACAAACAAGGAACCACACAAAGACCACTTGAGGTGATAAGCATAGATAGACCTATCCCTATAAAGGTTTGACAATTTTCTGGTTCCTACAGACTGCTGCCAGCTACCATGCTATAGCAATCGCTCTCTCCTTGATGGAAGCTTACTCGTTAAGCGTTCAGCATGAACAAACCACTCTCCAGATACTGCAGGCCAAGCTTGGTTCTGAGGACCTGCGAACACAGGTATGTATAACGCTAAACATCCATTCTCCACGTTAAGCTTAATTCAAAACTGTAAGCAACTATCTTTTTCCCAGGATGCTGCTGCTTGGCTGGAGTATTTCGAGTCCAAGGCTTTGGAGCAGCAAGAAGCTGCACGCAATGGTACCCCAAAGGCAGATGCCTCAATATCCAGCAAAGGCCATTTAAGGTAGTAACCCCTTGATGTTCCATATATTCTTCATATTGATCTGAAATGCTAGGAGGATTTGGATGTTAAAGTGTTCAATCTTAAAGATTATGTTGAACGAAATAGAAAACTGTATTCAGATTCGGTTGGCTGCAGATTCTGACTGTTAGCTTACCCACTAGCAGATATAGGTTGAGTCTTCTTTGTTTTTATTTGTTTAGCAACTAAATACAACATTTCTCCTCATGCATCAGCGTATCAGACCTTTTGGATTACATAACACCTGATGCAGATATGAAAGCAAGTGAGGCTCAAAAGAAAGCTCGTGCAAAGGTTGGAGGACTTTGACCTGTATTTGTTCTGTTCTGTTCTTGAGGTTGACTTGTGTTTTGTGAACCAAGTTCCCTTTCATTTTACAGTTTAAAGGTAAGCCAGGCCAAAACTGGGAAACTGCTGCAGATGAATTTCAGAAAGATGAAATCCTTTCATCAACTTATCCTGCTGTGGAAAATTCAAGTGATAAAGAAAATAACTCCGAAGCTCAACTAACAGAACCTAGAAATGAAAACGTAGATTCAAGCCTCCCAGATGAGACAATATCTAATAAGAGTGAAGACATTGCAAAAGAGGATGAATCAGATGAAGGGTGGCAAGAAGCTGTTCCAAAGGGTCGTTCACCTACAGTTCGCAAATCGTCTACTTCAAGGAAGCCGAGTCTAGCAAAGCTAAACACTAACTTCATGAATGCGTCCTCGTCATCAAGATTCCGAGGGAAGATCGCTAATTTTACATCTCCAAGAACATCACCAAATGATATGAGTACCTCCTCTGGACCCAATTTACCTGTCTCCAAAAAGTTTGTTAAGAGTGCTAGCTTCAGTCCGAAAACAAACATCTCTAGTGCCACAGCCAGTGGAGCAGAGAAGTCCAACAACCCAAAACCAGCCCCAGCTACCCAATCTTTGACAGATCAAGTTGGCAAATCAACTTCAGTGTCAATTCCAATCAGTGTGCAGGCACCTGGAAAAGTATTCTCATATAAAGAAGTTGCTTTGGCCCCCCCAGGGACAATTGTGAAGGCTGTTGCAGATCAGTCACCAAAAGGACATGTACCCACGGAACTAAGTCCTGAGGTGAACAATGAGACAGTTGCATCAGATGTCACCCATGATAAAGAGCCGCAAAAAGATGCTGAAGAAAATAATCAGAAACCTGAAGTTGAGAAACGGCTTCAGGATTCTGAGGAAAGTCTTGCACACAAAGAAGAGGAGAAAGAAATTGAAGGTGCAGTTTTCCCAGAAGCTGTGGGAGAAGCTAGGAATTCTGATATTGATGATAAAGAAGCAAAAGCTGAAACAACTAAATTTGAAACTTCTAGTAACGAAATTACAAAAGTTGAAGCTGCAAATGCTATAGATTCAGGAAGGGAGAACTTCAATGGTTCCAAGGATGAAGATTACGTTGAATCTAAAGCGGGTAGTGATGCAGCAGTTTCTTCTGCTCTTGAACCTGTACCTGGTGCAACTGAAAATGCAACTGTTTTACTAGAGAAAGATTCTTCAATTCCTAGTCAGGCAGAAGATAATCCTCAGGATATATCCAATAGCGACACAACTGTCAACACATTGGTGGCTGAAGGAGAAAAGCAAGATGAAACAGAAACGGGAAAGGAAACAACCAAGAAACTTTCAGCAGCGGCACCACCATTTAATCCGTCTATGATTCCAATTTTTGGTTCAGTTACAGTACCAGGGTTCAAGGATCAAGGAGGAATTCTTCCTCCACCATTAAGCATTCCTCCTATGCTTACTCTTAATCCTGTCCGCAGATCCCCTCATCAGTCAGCCACAGCTAGAGTTCCCTATGGCCCAAGGCTTTCTGGTGGCTATAATAGATCGGGAAATCGTGTTCCGAGAAGCAAAACTAGCTTCCATAACACTGAAAATGTTGCAGATGGAAGCCACTTCAGCCCTCCTAGAATCATGAATCCACATGCAGCTGAATTCGTCCCTGGTCAGCCTTGGGTTCTCAATGGCTACCCTGTGTCACCAAATGGTTACTTGACTACCCAAAATGGTATGCCAGTGTCTCCAAATGGTTTCCCAATGTCTCCAAATGGCATCCCATTGTCACCTGATGGACTGAATGGCAGCCAAATGAGTACAAATGGGTTTCCTTCATCTCCAGTTAGTTCAGTAGATTCCATAGTTTCTGAGTTTAAAAGCGAAGATGCTGCGGTGGAAGATAACGTAGGAAGCTGCTCAGGACTAGTAGATAACCAGCCAGAAGAACAAAAGATTACGGAAGACCAAGATAAGAATGAACATTCTGAAATTGAAGAGAAGCTTAATGTAGCTTTTGCAAGCGAGGAGAAACCAAGCAAGTGCTGGGCTGATTACAGTGACAGCGAAGCTGAGATGGTTGAGGTTACAAGCTAAAGATTTAACATACATTTTATTAGTTGAAAGTGATCTTCTTGCACTTGGTGCTGCGTAGGAATGAGAAACGGAATCATGGTGAACATTCAAGTACAGGAAAGCTCCTTTACATATTGGAGAACGGGACCTGACCCAACTTTAGAACTTGGAAATCTGAATATCTTCTGATACAGTTTGGTTTTGCTGCAAGAAAAAGGAATTGTTGGAGTTGCATGCCATAGGAATATACCATGACTATGAAAGGACTTGTGGAGTAGCTCTTGAGTAGCTTAGAATCATGTCATTGACTTTTTTGTTCTTCTTTTGCTGTATTCTTTCTTTGTTGTCAAATTAAGATGAAGTAACCTGAAGAGTTCATATTTCGAGGAACAATGACCAAATTGAAGGTCTGGAGTAATAAATGTTTAATCAAGTTCATGTAAGAGTTGTTTTTGATATAACAAAATAATATTAACTATAGAAAAATAAGACAAGTGGTAGGGTGGAAGAATAATAGAATGAGCAAGCCAATCTGATCAATCAAAAGGCTCAAGAGGAAATTCTACTCTATATCATTGCAATAAAGATTTTCTTAATAGTGCATAAACTGCAAGCCTGCAACAAGAGAAAGAGAAGATACAGGGAAAGAATGCCTTGGCTACAATCAATCTCTAAGCTAATTGTGGAATGCTTAAGCTGCGCAGACTGGTGATCTCTGGCGAAAATCCATAATAGTAAGTGTGGCAGCACAATGAGTAAGTGCAGCTAGAATGACAAACACATGAAAAATCTGATGGCTATGCCCTGCAATGTCAAACGCACCAGGCTTCCAACGTTCTGGTATTCGGGTGATATAAAACCCAGCTCCTGCAGCATATAAAACAGCCATAACAAGTTCGTATCCTATGGATACAAGAACATGGGGATGGCTCCAATGGATGATTGTAGCATGTGCAGCAGGAATCACCCCAGAAAAGCCCATGATAAGGAATAAGGTGGCCCTGAAAGGTCGATAGCAAGGAGCAGATAGAGCAGGGGAAATAAGGGTGATGATGGCAAGGACGCCAAAGATGGTAATAGAGGCCAGATAACAGAATCGCCAATAGGGGTTGCAATAGAAGGCATAGTAGATTGGAGCAAAGAATGAACAAACAATCATAAGGGAAATGCCAGCATAATCAAGGCGCCAAAAGAAGAGATTGAAGCGTTTGGAATGGCAAGCTAGGAGATGGGAAACAGAGCTGCAAATCAAGCAACCCATTGCCCCAGATAAGAAGACAAGCCACGGCCATCTAGCAATAATTTCAGAAACATCTTTTTCATCCAATTGCAAGATAGATTGTTGTGAAATGCGTCTCAAGTGTGAATCCTGCAAACAAGTATCAAAGTATTTCTTGCATAAGACCCCTAAATAATAGAATCTTATTAGCATTAATCAAATGTATGCTCAGCGATGCTAACTCTTATATAGGTCCACTTTAAGCTATCAAGAAACACATTAAGGCCATGCATGCAAAATAACTCCATCATGGTCAAATGTTTACATTCACCTTAATTGCTAATATTTCAACTTTTATCCAATTCTTCTCAATATTAATGGCTGCCCATTTGTAACTCAACTCCCGATCAACTTCAAGTAACAAACAACAAGTATCATAAAACTAGCTGAAGCTAGTGTTGTGATCAACATGTAGGGTTTTGTCATAGCACAATAGGGTCTCAAAAACCTTTGTTGTTGCACTTATCTAAAACTTCGATCTCATAAAGTTCGTTTCAATAATACCTAGTACAGGTGCTTGTATAATGCATAGCATGCAATAAGCCAATTTGGCAAAGTTAGTAAACTTAAATTTATAAAAAGAAAATGAAAGTAAGATCATCATATTACCTAGGAATCTTCTTATTTTTGCTTTTTTTATTAATAAACAGAAAATGCTTAACGAATTAGTCCCAGAAATTTTTAAGGAACAGATCTTGAGGGAGCTAACCCAAATTTCCAAATTCCACATAGAAAGGAATGAAATACGAAAGATTGCTTTACTCTAAAGTCGTTACAAAGAGACTCACAAAACGCCTGACTTGGGTAAAACAAGCTGTTCCAGTAAAATCTCATGTTGTCTTGTCAAAAATAACAGTTAAGAAAGATATGAACGTTCTCCAATAAGAATCACATGGTGTTGCCCCTACCATTCTGAATCCCCTCACTGATTCTTGTCTTGAGAATATCTCGTTTTCAGGACCCACTTCCACAATTAATTTGATTCACATGAACAAGTAATTTATCATTTTCTCCAGGTTTTTCACATCCAACTGTTTTCCTTTTTTCTTATTTTCAGTCAAGTACAATCCCCTCCCAAACTTCTGTTGAACACAAAACAAGATTCCAAGAACAGCAAACCAAAGGAAAATACAAGAAATACAGTCTAAATAGTTCAGACTTACAGGAAAGACTTGATCATCAGACACATTGAAGTCCATGATCTTTACCATCATTGCAGTCATTAACGGCCCAGAAACTTTCACCCTGCAGGTTTCAAGTTCCAACTCAAGAATCAAAACTTTTGTTTGTTTATGGATCAAAGTTACAGAATTTAACGCAAGAAGAAACCTTATTAAATCTTGAAAAATCTACTCATCGATAATTAATGTTTACGTTAAATTAGCAAAAGTCCAAATTATGATTTCATCGAACAACAAATCGAACCTTGAGAAAATTGTGATCAAGCTGCCCAACTCCTTCATCTCCATACAGCTCATAACAGTCAACCAAACAAATACCAAGAACCCCACCAAATGCCTACACACACACAAGAACAAAGATTCCATTTTTCTCAGCACCCAACAAAGAGAACAAACAGAATATGACAAATTTACTTCTAATTATAAAAACTACGTGCTTTACGCTTACGTCCATATATTGAGAGTCTCGTTGTGCCAAGAGAAGACGCTGAAGAGAGCGTCTTTTAACGGCCACTCGCAACGGTAATGATCCAATATGTACTCGTTGTCTTGCAGATACTCCGGCAAGTCCTTATACTTCACCAACCGCCTCTCGAATCTTTTCTCCGTTTTCTTCTCCTCCGACGTTTCGGCTTCCGATGAGGAGTTCTCCGTTCTGCAACGATTCATCTTATTCTTCTTCTTCCCCTGCATTTTATCCTCAAAATTAACCATTCCTTTTTTCATGCTACAAATATCAAACTTAAAGAAGAGTAAGCCTCGCCGGAAAGTTATCGTCGGAAAATGCAGTATCCGGCGAAGCTCTCCGGCTATCTCTCCTAGGCTGAGAGCAATTTTCTCACCTCTCGTGTATATATACGCAACCGAGGGGAAGCGCGTGAGTCATTTAAATCCTGCAGTAAGCCACGATTCAGTGCGCCAATCCTAGAGAATCTTAATGATCTTGAAACATCAAACATGTGATATCTTCATCATTGAAGGGCAGATATTAGGGGGTGTAGTAGCCTAATAATGAATTCGCGCGTGGTCGATTGTTGCTTTTCTAGACGAACGGATTTGACCTTTAGAGTTCAAGGTTGGCGGAAGGTGAGAAATGTAAATTCGGTGACCAATAAAATAAGTGGGAGACGCGAGTATGGTTTTGTGTCCTACTCGCATGTTCTAGTTGACACGTGTACATTTTCAACTTGTTCCGCACATGTCCACTAGGAAATAACCTATATGAAGAGAGGCATTAAAAAAAATTTAGTCGGCTCCCCGTAAATTATTTAATTATAAAATTAGGAATTAAATATTAAATTTCTAATAAACAATTGTTAGTGATAACCCTTTTATGATTAAGCCTTTCAATCCTCTTACAGGATATGTCGGGATTTGTTTTTCACGACTAATAATATAATTTGTATCGAATTTTTTTTCCTTTTCATCTTAAAAAAATAAGTACATTTGAAATAAAGGTGAACTTTAATTATAAATAAGGTTTAACCTACGAGATTAGGGCATGTAACATACTTACTATATTATAAACTTTTTTTTTTAATTGATGAACCTGCAGTCGCTATATTTTAAATATGCATTGGGTAAACTTTCTGATTGACGTAATAGGTAAACTTTCAAATTGACGCAATAACCTGTAAATCATATTAATTGAGTATTCTGCACTAAGCAAGCCTTGTACAACAGGCTCGATCGAAAGAGTATAAGCAGGGAATTCAAACATAGGGCCTATTATAAACATAATTATGTTATAAACTAAAGTAAGTTTCTAACCACTATCACACACCAAAAATTGTCTTATTTGATATAATTATCTTTAAAAAATTGTTATTAATAATTTAATAATTATTTCAAATTGAGATATATAATTAATTGTTGGTTTCAAGTAATAATTCCTTTATGTTATTATGTATGTTACTCAAGGTTATGTAACATACATGTCATATTAAAAACATAACTATATTATAAAATTTAGCAATCTTTAAACAATTATCATGCATCAAAATAACATACAATAACAACAATAATGTGTACAAATTTCGCAAAGACGTAAGATCTAGAGAGGCCCAACAATATGTAGTTTTACTCCCAACTAGTTGAGATGTTGTTTTTAAATAACCCACATGAATGAATAAAAATAACAACAACAATAATGATGATGATATGTAATTACCACTAAAGCAAATTATAATAGGCAATATTTAAAAGATATAAAAGAATTATCGGGATCTCTTTACGAGGGATTATTTACCTAAATTATAATATGTTAAAGTTTTCTATCGTGGGGTTATACTTCCTAAATTAGCTTCTTTGAATTAATTTTTTATTTTAGAATACAAACTTTTTTATTAATAATTTATTTAGACAAAAATATTAATTGAAATTAGGATTATTTTATATTGCACTTTTATCATTCAATTATATTATAATTATTATCAATGCTTTAAAAACCGAACCTATTTTATACTCAAAAACTTTGAATTGACTAACTTTTCGATTTAGTT
>JANIHY010000209.1:2735275-2745768 GCA_027479065.1 Erythroxylum brevipes
TTCCCTCCTTAAACCCTCCATAAACCTTCCCACCACTGCCCACAAGTTCTTCAACAAGTACCCTTCGATTTTTAGCCAATTCCAGCCCGCTCCTTCTCTCCCTCTCCATGTCAAGCTCACCCCCAAAGCCTTCTCCCTCCACAAAGAAGAGCAGGACATTCACGACTCGCCAAGTCATAGAGATGATACTGTGAAAAGGTTAGCTAAGCTTTTGATGCTTGCTAGAGGAACAAGGTTACCTTTGCATGTTATTGATGGGTTCAAGCTTGATTTGGGTTTGCCCCATGATTATGTAACTTCTCTTTTGTCAGATTATCCTGAATACTTCAATGTTTGTGACATTGATGGGTGTCTTTGTCTGGAGCTAGTTTCTTGGAAAGATGAATTGGCTGTGTCTGAAATGGAGAGAAGAGTTGCACATGGAGATTTGAGGAATGTTCAGAGAGGGGAGCGAATTGGGTTTTCTTTAAGTTTCCCGAAAGGGTTTGATTTGGCGAAGAGAGTTAAAGACTGGGTTTTTGAGTGGTCAGAAACCCCAAAAACCCAGTCTTATAGAAACAGAATAGGTTTACCAAGTCCCTCGAACCAGTTTAGAAGAAAACTGCGCTGATTCAGGCATTAGATACATGCGTATGGATCATTCTAAGCCCCTTAGTTTTACTTTACTAATGCAGATAAAGCATAAAACAACAACTCAATACAAAAAGATAAGCACATATAACTAAAAAGAGTTTGATTCATTAGCAATCAGAAGCAGAAAAGGAAAGCAGTATGGCACATTATCTGTGCTTTGAAGTAAAATTGATAAAAAGATACTGTTTCGTCGCCGTCTTCCTCTTGATGATGCCTACTTCACTCCTTTTCAGATTCCCCGGATTTCTCTGTGCTTGTGGATGGAAAATTTCATCTGCAAAACTTATCCTACTGTGAAAAGCTATATAAAACAAGTTTCATCTAAACATTACTCTTATGGATAAGATCCTGATCCAATTTTAAATTTCTAATCAATACAAATCTTTGTATGATACAAATTAATTATTACTAATCCATTTAGTATTTGGAAAATCCATTAATCCATGGATCAGATCCCACCTTTTTTCACTAATCGTTACTGATATATGTATACCAGTGCTTGGTGGTTTTCAAGAGAATATCCAATTCTTGAGGCGGGTTCGAGTGGAATTAAGTTGATGTGGTTGATAATGGCGAGCAGTCACAATGCAACTAATGCAACATGCACTGCGTTCATGAAAGCAACTTCAAATGGAGCTTTCCAACATGAAAATCCTCTGGATTATGCGCTGCCTCTGTTAATACTTCAAATGTGTTTGGTGGTCGCTTTCACCAGATTCCTGGCTTTTGTCCTTAAACCTCTCAGACAACCACGGGTTATTGCAGAGATCCTTGTAAGTTTTTAACGGCTTCTCTGAAACTGTGAAGAACAGTTCGTTGAGCGACGTAATTTAATTTGTAATTACTTTTTCTTCAGGGAGGAATACTGCTGGGACCGTCGGCCATTGGAAGAAGCGAGAAGTTCTTGCACGCGGTGTTCCCTAAAAAGAGCATGACTGTTCTGGACACCATAGCCAATATTGGGCTCCTGTTCTTCTTGTTCTTGGTGGGTTTGGAGCTCGACATTCGAGCTTTACGTCGGACGGGGAAGAAGGCCTTTGGAATAGCCATAGTTGGTATAACCCTCCCTTTCGTTATCGGAATAGGAACCTCGTATGTTCTTAGCGCCACCATTAACAAAGGAGTTTCTCGAGGACCCTTCTTAGTTTTCATGGGAGTCTCTCTTTCCATTACTGCTTTCCCTGTCCTCGCACGTATACTTGCAGAACTCAAGCTTTTAACCACAGATTTGGGCCGTATGGCAATGTCTGCCGCCGCAGTCAACGACGTCGCCGCCTGGGTCCTTCTCGCTCTTGCTATAGCTCTCTCCGGCAACAACACTTCCCCACTTATCTCCGTCTGGGTCCTGCTCTGTGGTGCTGGTTTTGTGGTATTTTGTGTTTTTACAGTGAAACCATTATTGTCTCTGATAGCTCGGCGTTCACCGGAAGGTGAGCCTGTGAAGGAAATCTACATATGTATGACGTTTTGTCTAGTGTTGGCCGCAAGTTTCGCCACGGATACTATTGGAATACATGCACTCTTCGGTGCTTTTGTGGTGGGTATTTTGGTGCCAAAAGACGGTCCTTTCGCCGGAGTTTTGATAGAGAAGATCGAGGACATTATAGCTGGGCTCTTCCTCCCACTTTACTTCGCATCTAGTGGGCTCAAAACCAACGTCGCAACGATAAGTGGAGGCCATTCATGGGGTTTGCTAGTGCTTGTCATATTCACTGCTTGTTTTGGTAAGATTGGCGGCACGGTGGTTGTTTCTTTGTTGTTTAAGATTCCGATCAGGGAAGCCTCCGCACTTGGATTTCTGATGAACACTAAAGGGTTGGTGGAACTTATTGTTCTCAACATTGGAAAGGATCGCAAGGTATGTATCTGTAATCTTGTTCTTCACATGGTATTTTGGCGGGCCATTAACGTTTTCTTACGAAGAAACATGTTTCTGCTAATCTCCTCAGGTGCTCAACGATCAGACCTTCGCGATACTTGTTTTAATGGCGTTGTTCACCACCTTCATTACCACTCCACTTGTGATGGCCATCTATAAACCAGCGAGAAAAGGAGCTCCTTACAAGCATCGCACGGTCAAACGCAAAGATCTTGAGTCTGAGCTCCGATTGTTGGCTTGTTTCCATAGCAGTCGAAGCATACCAACCATGATTAATCTGATAGAGTGCTCTCGAGGGATCAGAAAGCGAGGACGTCTGTGTGTGTACGCCATGCATCTTATGGAACTCTCAGAGCGATCATCCGCCATATCCATGGTTCACAAAGCTCGTAAAAATGGACTACCCTTTTGGAACAAGAAACAGAGTAACACTGACCAAATGGTCATTGCGTTTGAAGCTTATCAACAACTCAGCAGCGTCACCATTCGACCTATGACCGCCATCTCTGCTCTCAACACCATCCACGAAGACATTTGCACAAGCGCGTACCAGAAGCGAGCCGCCATGATCATGCTTCCATACCACAAACACCAAAGAGTGGATGGGACAATGGAGTCGCTAGGCCACTCGATACATCAGGTAAACCAACGAGTCCTCAGACACGCCCCTTGCTCCGTCGGAATTCTCGTCGACCGTGGCCTGGGAGGCACCACTCAGGTTTCATCCAGTGATGTCTCGTACAGTATCGTGGTGCCTTTCTTCGGAGGACGTGATGATGTTGAAGCTTTGTCTTATGGTGTCAGGATGGCTGAGCACCCAGGGATCATGCTCACTGCTCTAAAGTTCGTAGCCCCACCAGGGAAGTTATTACCGGCGTTGATGAAGGTTAACACTACTGACGAAGAAGATGAAACCAAGAGCGGTGAGCTCTTCTTCTCTGACTTCATCAATAACAGCAAAAAGCAAGATTCAGTGACTTACCAGGAAAGAGAGGTAGAGAACAAAGCAGACATCATCGGAGCACTTAAATCCATGAACAAGTGCAACCTGTTCTTAGTTGGAAGGTCACCACCAATAGCTCCATTAATGGAGACGAGCGATAGTCCAGAACTAGGACCAGTAGGAAGTTTCTTGGCTTCGTCGGAGTTCTCAAACTCCACTTCAGTGTTAGTGATTCAACAGTTCAATCCGAATGCGAATCTTCAGCAACTAGTGCAGGAGGAGGAAGAAAGTGGAGATACGTCTGATGTTCCTGATACACCCAATGCACGTTCTATGGTTTAATTAAATATAGTGTCGAAAATTAATTTTTCTTCAATAAATTTGTTGCTTAAAATTAATAAAAGGACACTGTAATTTGACTCCCAAATAGAATTAGTGTTTAATTTCATGAAATTCCGAATCAATTCAGTTAGATTTTATTCATTTGGTTGGTGTAGAAATATCAAGTGCGGCCTAGGCCGACCCAACTCGACACAGGCTAGGGTACCCTGTTGTTTGATAGGCCAGGATATATCAGTTCGTAGCTCGGCCTGATCATGAGCCACCCTTGCACATGGTTCGATGGGCCACCATCTTTTAATTTTTTTAAAATGCAAAAAACGGCCCTCTTTTAAAAAAATTTAAAATGTCAAAAATGAAGTAATTTTTTTAAATTAACGGTTAGGATACGGGACAGGGTTGGGCTAAAATTGACATCCCTAAGTTAATGAGATATATTTATTAATGTTCTAATATATTTTATTTTTAAAATTAACATTTAATTTAATTTTTAAAATCGATTTAAAGCTTCTCTTTTCACGTGGTTTTGACAAATTATTCAAACTCGATTAGACCACCCATGGCAACCCTCGACCACTAGAGGAACCAGCTGAAACAGGGACGAACGCGAAAAAGAGAAGTGGAACTACCGGGTCACCAAACGCTATCGTATAGTGTAGCCATAGCAGGTGCTTGGGTAGAAACAGTCACCGTGGAAGAACAGAGCTGGCCAGTTGAAGCAACAATAGAGCTAGAGGAGGGGGGACATAGTGCAACCAGCCGACGAACATGGAGGAGGAATTAAGTTCTCACAAACGTTCAAGGACAAGTTAGATAATCAATGGACCAAGGGAGTCGTAGTGAAGCTACTGGGACGTATGATTGGATACCAACCACTCTCGCCTACGAGCCCTATGGAAACCATTAGGTCCACTGAAAATAGTTGACCTAAAGCAATAGTTCTTCCTCGTTCGATTCATGGAGGATACCGATTATTTTCATGCCTTGACGGACTGACCTTGGCTAATCTATGGACAAACACTTTCAGTCCAGTGTCGGGTGCCGTCATTCCGGCCAAAACAAGGAGTCACTCGGGCAACATTGAAAATTTTAGTAGGCAATAATGTGAAAATAGACGAAATGATTTTGCTGGCTCATCGGAGACATTACGCTCACATCGCAGTGGATATTGATCTCAACCTGCCGTTGAAAACCAGTGTAGAATTGGATGGTGAAATCCTGCAAGTGGAGTACGAGGGGCTCCCTCAGCTATGCTACTCCTGCGGGAAGGTTGGACAGGCTATTGTTGGGTGTCCGCAATGCAACCATGACGCTGAGGAGAGAACAAAACCAGCTAAAGGAAGGTCTGAGAAGGCTTCATCGTCAGCAGTGACAACCGGAGGAGGGACGGGCCTCACCACTACAGCAGACCAGCCAACGGTCGGAAACGGCTATGGACAGTGGGTTTAGGTCCAACAAAAACCCAGACCTCCAACGCAATGACTCCAGTAGAAAAATATCAACACCATATCACGTCAGTTGTATTCGGGTAGAAATAACGAGTCCATTCACAAGATCGGTTCCAGATACTCTGCTCTGTCAGATAAAGAGACAATGGAGATGATAGAGGATATAGCATAGGAGGCCCCACAACAAAATTCCTTAATGGGCCTAGGCCACCGAATGCAACTTACAGAAGTTTTGGGCTCTGGCAAGCAAGCAAGCATTGGACTGATATTCAAGGCTACTGGGCCCAAGCAATATGCTAGGATGGGGCCCAAATGACAAAAGGGCGTCCAAACTCAATTAATCCGAGGCGAAAGCTCTCGAGCCAGTCCCACCCCTGAACAGAATTCGATACTAGCCCCTCAAATCCAAATCCAACCCAACAATTTGGACAAAAACATAGCAATTGTCCTCTCTTCACACACGGAAATGATACGAGAACACCAGGTGTTGGAGGACCGTGAGATGGACGTTGAGGAGAGACTACAGCTAATGGAAGGGGTAAAGGCACCGAAGGCTCCTGCCCCTTCGCATACGGACCCCTCGATATAGCAGGAGAGTCAGATATATCGGAAGCCATGCCACTGCATGGGAGTAACGAGGAGCATGCACTGCAGCCCCTGAGCGATTGAATCCAGGACGTTCTCATGGAAGGTACAAAATTCGGTTAATTTCCTTTTGTTATGTCTATATTAATTTAGAATTATCAAGGGGCAGGGGGAATAGATTTCAAATTGTCTTGCGTAATTATCTTCGTCACTATAACCCAGGTATCCTCGTTTTGCTAGAACCCAAAATTAATGGAAATAGGGCGGACGAAGTAATTCGTACTTTAGGCTTTGATTATTCTTGCAGAGTGGAAGTTGTAGGTTTCGTGGGTGGGATTTGGATGCTATGGAAGGGGGATTTTACTATCTCTATAGCGTTAGCTTACCGACAATTTATTCATGCCACAGTTAAGTATGAGTCTTACTTGTTCGATTTCACCGCAGTTTATGCCAATCCGCAAACCTGTTCTCAAAAGCACCTCTGGCCTGCTCTAGAATGGATTGGTAGGTCCCTAAATAGACCTTGGATTGTAGGAGGAGATTTTAATGTGAAATTGGAAATAATTGATAAGTGGGGTGGAGCCACAGACACAAGTATAATGAATAAACATTTTCAGGAGTGGTTTCAAGAGAGCAGCCTTCATGATTTGGGGTATGTAGTCTCCAAGTTTACGTGGCACCGAGGCATGGTCCAAGCCAGATTGGATCGAGTCTTTGGATTGACAAAATAGATTCAAGCCTTCCCGCATGCAGTTAACTATCACTTACCCTTCCTCGGGTCTGACCATAGACCCCTATGGATTCAACTTCATCAACCAGGTCTGAGACGAATAGGATCCCCAGCCTTTAGATTTCAAAATGCTTGGCTAACTCATCCAGGGTTTGGCGAGGTGGTAGCGGAGCATTGGTTACTAAAAGAGAAGTCGATGAGTAAATCGTTAGCCCTATTTTCTTAACGCCTCACTAATTGGAATCGTTCTAATTTTGGAAATATTTTTCATGAAAAGAAAAGACTGATAGCATGATTACAGGGCATTCAGAGAGTCATGACCGAGGATAATTTGGATTCACTGCCATCCTTAGAAGACCAGTTGAATGGGGAACTGATGCAGATTTTGAGTGAAAAAGAAATCTTTTGGCATCAGAAAGCCCGGTGGGAATGGATTTCGAAGGAGGAAAAGAATACAAAATATTATCATTCTCTAACCCTTTCCAAAAGAAAGAAAATGAGGATCGAGAGACTCAAGGACTCCCAGGGGAAAATAGTCTTAGACCAAAGGCAACTAACCCGCTTAGCCAGAGAATACTTTGCTCACTTGTACACACGAGAGGAAGAACCTCCATCCCAGGTCCTGCTATCAGGAGCATCCCCCTCCATTCTAGAAGGCAGCCTCTGAGATTTAGCCATACCCATTCAACCAACTAAGATAAAAGCTTGCGGTGTTCGGAATGAATTCGAATAAAGCCCCTGGGGTAGATGGTTTCAATGCCCTTTTCTTTCAGAAGCAATAGGGGAGGGTCGACCCTAAAGTAACTGAGTATATTCAGGTAGCTTTCAGACATGGACGGTGGGAAATGGAGTTAAACCAAACCCTCCTGGTCCTTATCACCAAAAATCCATCCCCGACTAGTTTCACTCAGTTTCGTCTTATAAGCCTATGCAACGTGACTTACAAAAATTTTGCTAAAGTCATCGTTAATCGTTTGAAAAATCACTTGAATTTTTTAGTGAAGGAGAACCAATGTAGTTTTATTCCCGACTGCCAAGTAACGGATAATATCATCATTGCCTAGGAAGTAATCCACTCGATGAGAAGGAAGAAAGGGAGGACGGGCTTTTTAGCGATCAAGGTGGACCTAAAAAAAGCGTATGACCGCATCCGGTGGGATTTATACAAAACACTTTAGAGGATATTGGTTTTCCGGATTAGCTAATCTGGGTCATTATGCAGTGTGTTACAATGGTGACTATGCGGGTGGTTTGGTAGGCCACAGTCTCAGATTCTTTTAACCCCTCACGAGGGATTAGGCAAGGAGATCCGCTCTCTTCGTATCTTTTTGTTCTATGCATGGAGCGTCTAGGACATCTTATCTTAAGAGAAGTGGGGCAAGGCCGATATAGACCGATAAAATTAAGCCCTACAGGGCTATTACTATCCCACCTTTTCTTTGTAGATGACCTGGTTCTGTTCGCGGAAGCAACGGATTCCCAGACGCAGGTAATCGCTAAGACTTTGGAGGAGTTCTGTCAAGCTTCTGGGCATAAAGTTAGTAAAGATAAAACAAATATTTTCTTCTCCAAGAACGTTAAGACGAAAACTATGCGTCGTATCAGTCACGCCCTGCACATTAAAAGTACGAATAATATGGGTAAATATCTAGGCGTACATTTGCTTCATAAGCGTACCACACGGAACATCTATCAGCACATCCTGGATAATGCCCAAAGGAAACTTACAAGGTAGTGTGCAAGACAACTGTCACTAGCGGGACGTGTCACCTTAACTCATTCTATAATCTCGGCCCTCTCAATATTCACAATGCAAATAGTGCGAATGTCAAGACAACTCTGTGATGACTTGGAACAAATCATGCATAATTTTATTTGAGGTTCCACAAAAGAGTAGAGGAAAATGCCCCTTGTTAATTGAGATTTGGTGTGTTAGCCCAAAAAGGACGGGGGCCTAGGCATTAGGTGCATTAGGTCTTCCAATGATGCTTTGTTAACAAAGATGAGATGGGCTCTGATTACACAACTTATAACCTTATGGGTCAGGATATTACGGGCTAAATATCGTATGGACCTGTACCACATCCCTACTACGCTAGAAAGGATGGGGGCATCGAGTTTTTAGCGGGGACTTGCAGCAACTTGACAGTATGTCTATCAAGGTATAAAATGGAAACTGGGAAATGATAGACACATCTGCTTCTGGTTGGGTAATTGGGTGAAGGATTGGAGTCCGCTACTCTATGTGGCGACCCCTCCAGTACTAGAGAGAGACCTACACGCTAAAGTAGCTGACTTACAGAACGAGGATGGAACCTAGAAGTGGAACGTGCTTAAGCAATACCTTCCATCCTCCGTTTGTAAGGCTATAGCGGAGATAACCCCCAATGCAACTAACACAACGGAAGATATCGTATGACGGGGTCAAATTGAGCATGGGAGATTTACAGTGGTGTCAACCTACAATTTAATCGAGGGGCACACCATGGGAGTTTCTGCTAGTCCCTGGGCCTTAATTTAGAAATGATCAGGACCCCAGAAGATCAAAACTTTTCTTTGTCTCATGACCAAGAACAAGATCCTGACGAACCAACAAAGAGTGACGCGGCATATTGCGACAGATAGCAGTTGTCACATCTACGGACAGGAACAATCCACCTTACATGTCATCTGGGACTATCCGCGACCTTACATGTCATCTAGGACTGTCCTCGACTGCTAGCTTTTTTTTGAAAATTTCCCTTGGAGATAGTCAATACGAAATTTTTCCATCAAGACGAGGAGGTATGGGTGAAATCCAACCTAATGAAGCACTCATAGGTGATACAAGGGGAATGACCTACTATTTTTGGAGTCGCATGCTTAATGCTTTGGATGTGGCGTAACAAAAGTCTTTTCGAAGAAGAGTTTGTTTAGCCAGAAGATGGTACAGAGGTAATTATGGAGTACGTGGAGTGGATAGTCAGGGCGAGAGCAGTGGGAAGCTGTGTTTTAGAACCAGGGCCTATTGGTAGGCAGTCTAGTGGGATGGACAAAACCGCCAAAGGAATGGGCAACACGGATGGACCGTTTAAACAGGGAGTACATATCGCTATTGCTAGTGGCTTAATTCGAGACTGACACGGCTAGTGGTGTGAAGGGTTTTCCTAGCACATTGGAAACAACTCGTTATTAATAGCCAAACTTTGGGGAGTCCAATCGGGTCTCACGCAGGTTTGATCACTTAGGTATCGTCGGGTCATAGTAGAAGTGGACTCCTTAGAAGTCACTAACATTTTATCATCTCTTATTACCGCGCTTGATATAAATAATTTCTTGTTGACAAGTATTCGTGATTTACTCCAACAAGATTGGGAGGTGCAAATTCAGCACGTGCATTGTAAAGGGAATCAGTGCGCGGATAACTTGGCCACCCTTACACTCATGGCTACCCCAGGAATTCATATTCTTCAAGAGTCTTCACTGTCAACCGTGGACCTCTATCAAAAGGACAAGCAAGGAGCAATGTACCACAGAGCATTGCGATAGTTTGATAATTCGTGTTTAGCGGTTTTCTCTTGTATAATAAAAAAGTAAATATTAAATGTTAAATTAATATAAAAATAAACCTTAAACTATAAAAATTCAGGTCTCCACACCAACTAAAAGCCAGCAAAGTGCTTGGACTCCATGTTTATCGGCTGCTTCAAGCTCTTGCACCAACTTGACTACAATCGCACCTTCATAGCCGCCAGAATCAGATGGGTTCGCGACCCATATCTAGACACGGTAATCTCCAAAGAACTGAACCTTAAACAACTCATTTCTCTCAAGAACCAGATTGTCTTCTCCCCTTCCAATTTCTCCCTCTCTCTTCTCCTTCCCTCCTTAAACCCTCCATAAACCTTCCCACCACTGCCCACAAGTTCTTCAACAAGTACCCTTCGATTTTTAGCC
>JANIHY010000209.1:2751454-2762155 GCA_027479065.1 Erythroxylum brevipes
ATGCTCACTAAAATTTATTATTTATATTTTATATTTAGAAGTTATATTTTTATATATTATATAATCCGACGAATATCTAAAAACTCAAATAATCTAATAAATTTAGATATAGGTAATAAATCGTAAAAATTGATGATTTTAATAGATAATGAATTGAGATATAAAAAATAGATATAAATATAGGTAGAATATCGTCCGAATCAAACCCTACCCATTGTCATCCCTACTTCCAGAGCTACACATGCTTGACTGAAAGAAGAGAAATTATGTCATTTGCAGATATTAGCAAGTCAATATCCTAATTGTGTTCTCCAGAAGATCAGGCATAAGATTCAATATAAGACAGCCAGCCGACTTAGTTGAGCCATGTCTTTTAACCACAGCGTTGAATCGCAGTTCTGCGTCAACGTCAGCTAACAACATTAAACATTCAGTTATAGAAACAGAATAGGTTTATCAAGTCAATAGAGCAAGTCCCTTAAACCCGTTTAGCAGAAAACTGCGCTGATTCAGGGGTTAGATACATGCGTATGGATCATTCTAAGCCCATTGGTTTTGCTTTATTAATGCAGATAAAGCAGAAAACACCAACTCGATACAAAAAGATGACACAGATAACTAAAAAGAGTTTGATCCATTAACAATCAGAAGCAGAAAAGGAAAGGTCGAGATTGAAAGCAGCATGACACATTATCAATGATACTGTTTCGTCGTCGTCTTCCTCCTGATGATGCCTACTTCACCCCTTTTCAGATTCTCCGGATTTCTCTGTCCTTGTGAATAGAAAATTTCATCTGCAAAACTTATCCTACTGTGAAAAGCTATATAAAACAGGTTTCATCTATACATTAATCTTATGGATAAGATCCTGATCCAATTTTAAAACTCTAATCATTACATATCTGTGTATGATACAAATTACTTATTACTGATCCATGTAGTATTTGGAAAAACCATTAATATATGTATATATGCATACCATTAATCATGTAAACCAACCTCTCACCACAAAAACTGTAGTCTGTTTTTCTCTTATCCAAAAGAAAACCATAATGCAGGATCAAAACCCAGCTCTGGAAAACTACGATGATAAGGCATACCCCACTGGTTGGAGGTTCTTGCCAACGGATGTAGAAGCAATTTACTGTTACCTTAAGAACAAGATAGAGAACAGACCATTGCCTGCTGTCAACATTAAGGAAGTTGATGTATACAAGTTCAACCCTCAAGACTTGGCAGATAGGTATAAGCCTAACTGTGATAGACCTAAGGAATGGTATTTTTTTCACTCCAAGAGACCGAAAGTATAGGAATGGCAAGCGACCAAATAGGAAAGCTGGAGATGGGTTTTGGAAAGCTACTGGGGCTGATAAAGAAGTGAAGATGAAGGGTAAGGTTATTGGGTGGAAGAGAGCTTTGGTGTTTTACTATGGAAAATCTCTTGAAGGCTAGAAAACTAGTTGGATCATGCATGAGTACATGCTCAAAGATGCTTCTCCTTCTTGAACCATTGATACTTCTTCTGATGATGATATGAAGGTACTTCCTTGTTAATAATTCTCGACTTGCTTTTTTTATTTTTTCTTTGTAATTATCAGTAATTGATCTTCTTCTTGTTATTCTTTCTTGCAGCTTGATGTTTGTGTGTTGTGTAAGATATACAAAAATACCAGAAAATCTGATATTGAACAAGAACAGTACAAATCTCAGAACCACTCTCTTTATACATCCCAGAATCAGAATTCTTCGTCTCATCAATACCTGCAGCTTGGAAGTCAAGCAACGAGGGTAAATAGTTTTCAGAAACAGCCTTCTCCATCTATTCAATACAAGCAATTTGGATATCAAAGAATTGAGTGTGAGTAATTTTCAGAGTCAGCCTTCCTCATATCATCAATCCTTTCAACCTGTAGCTCAAGCAACGAGTGAAAATAATTTTCAGAGTCAGCCTTCCTCATCTCATCAATCCTTACAGCCTGTAGCTCAAGAAAATATTTTTCAGAATCAGTCTTCTTCATCTTATCAATCCTTACGGCCTGGAGCTCAAGCAACGAGTGAAAATAATTTTCAGAGTCAGCCTTCCTCATCTCATCATTCCTTACAGCTTGGAGCTCAAGAAAACATTTTTCTGAATCATCCTTCTTCATCTTATCAATACATGCAACTAGGAGCTCAAGCAATGAGTGAAAATAATTTTCAGAATCAGCCTTTCTCACCTAATCAATGCCTCCAACTTGAAGCTCAAATAAACAGTGAAATTTCCAGGATCAGGTTTCTTCGTCTCATCAATACCATCTTGGAGGATAACAAGAACCACATATGACAATGTCATATTCTTCAACGATGACAACTTAAGATCCGATGATAGACAATACTACCAACTACAATCAAACAGGATATCTAAATCCGACTCCTCTTCATAGTTTTCCTTCTGCGTTCGATCCTCAGAATTTTTATGTGAGGACTGCAACGAAAAGCTATGTAAATGATGTGCAATTTCCTGAATTTTCTGGAGTCTCAGGAAATTTTGGAGATGATATGTGAAACACCAGAGATGATAACATGTGAATCCATTTGTAATTCTATGCTTCTAGCTTAGTTTGGATTCAAGGGATAAGCCAGAAGATCAGTGTATTTCAATTTCCTGTCAGTTCAAATATGGTTGCCATTAGTCTCTAGAGGTCACCATCACTCAGTTCGACATTTTGCTTGTACAAATGACTACTTCAATCCATTTTCTGCATATAAAAAACCATTCTGCAGAACAATTAGCAGACAAACGATCAAAATCGTAAAAAACGCATTCTTGTAAACCCTATAAGCAGTCCTAAATTCACCAGATATTATTCTTAATATAGAACAAGTCCCTTAAACCACTTTAGCAGAAAGTGCGCTTATTTAGGCATTAGATACATATGCATATGGATCATTGCAGATAATCTGAAACGATGATTCTTTGAAACACCTACAAATTTCATTAAATTTTAGTCCATGTCTCACAAAAGAATATTTGCTATAATCTCTAGTGCCAGTGGAGCGCTGGTCCTTGGTTACATTACATACATCCCATATGATAAGCCTCTGTCTATTAATTACATTGCATATTTGTGTCTCCCAGGTGCTGGGAAGTGGTAGCTTGAACAAAACTAGGTTCTGACTTCCTCAAGTTATGAAGCTAAGTGTGGTAACTGGAACAAAACTAGATTCTGAGTTCCTCAAGTTCTGAAGCTACACATGGCTTTGATCATGTGGTCAGAGCATCAGGCAGGGTTGTGGGAGCTCCAAGAACTTTGCCACCAACATCTGGAAAGGTTTCGTGGCCTGGCAATGGACCAAGCTTCCCGCTTCTGCTTACTTCAATGGGATATTGCATCAAGTGTCCCTTCATCTCGTTCCACTCATCACTCACAAATGCTTCCCAGTTTTGCCTTGCCATCTTATTCACTCGCTTCATGCATTTCAGACTTTCTGGTTCACTGAAACTTTCGTCCAACCTGCCCAGATGTTCCACCCAGAGGGACATCCTGTAGCCATATACCTGAATCCAAGAATATTTTCACCAACCTTGATGAAGTGTGCAATATATATAAATATATTATCAAAATTTATTGTTAAAATGTGCTATTTTTAATTCTATATGAACTTGCTCCGACTTGATGTATTTCTATTTAAATGTTCATGAATTTGAGTCTAATAAATAATAATTTATAATGATAATTGACTTTACATAAAAGAAAACCAATCCAATATAAATAGAATTATTTTTAAAAAGAAGTTATAAGATGTAATTGTTTTATATAAAAATAATATATGATAGTGAAATGGTTTATATAAAAATATAAAAATACAAAAATAAAAATTTTTGTTAAGATATAATATCCAAATTGTATACTCATTCAAACTTGATTTAATTTCTCCCAGAACCCTATTGGAAACTTCACCCCTATGGTTCAAAAATTTATGTTCTTACGTCCTCTTAGTCACAAGAAGAGTATGTATTCAAACCTGGCCACGTGGATGACAATTACTTCTTGCCCATGAATAAGTTGGTTGGTAAGCACCCATTGCAATTTCAGTGTCCCTAGAACCATCAAGCGATCTCTGGTTAATATTTGCCGACCCCATGATTACGTATTCATCATCAACTATCATCCCCTTGGCATGAACATAAATCATAAATCTCCGGAACTTCTGAGCTGCTGCCTGATAAAGGGGACCAACACTTTAGTGGGAAAAGAGTAGTTGCATACATCAGAATCTACTAAGGCCTACTAAAGATCACAAAATATATTTAAAAACAAATACTTAGCATACCAGTGACTTGTTTTCAGTTTGTTGACTTGTCTCAGAAGAACTTGCCGGGTCTGGAGCTTCACGTTTGCCAAGGCAATAGAAGTTCAAGTAATCCTGAGGATGACAGTGGTCTGAAAGGCCAGCCTTTTCAAGTTCCTCAGCGATGAGCTTGTACATCATGGCCATTGTTTGTCCCTGAACTCATTTATATTCCAAATAAGCTTAAAAACTAAAACCAGGCAAATTTCATGCAATAATGTAACTTACAAGTTTCTCTAGTTATATATGAAAAAATATATATATATACAGAGGAAAAACACAGCAAAAGGACTAAATAAAAGATCAATTTTCAATCCTTCCAACCAACACTCTAATTGCGAAGCCTCAAATTGTTCATGGAACCTGAGAAACTCGGATCACTAATCTAATGTTGAAAAGTTTTATTCTTCTTGAGGTCTTTAAATACTTGCAGAACACTTGTTGTCTTGAGGGAGAAAATGAAAATGATTACTTGAGCCTTGCACAGATGATATTTTAGATTCATAGCAACTAATTTTTATGAAATTAGGGATATACGGAAAGAATTTCCATGTAATACTGTAAAACATGGCTAAGTTGCACAAAACATTAGCTAGCCCGACCTGCCAATATAGAATTTCCTGCACAGAAGCACTGTTGGGGACACCCTCTGGCCACATAGGTATGACTATATACACTGAGAAACGTTCATTTGCCTGGATTTTGCTAACAATTTTCAAAGCCAGTTCCATGGGAACCAAGTTATCAGCACCTGCTCGAAGCCGACAAGGAAATGATTCATTTACATCTAAAGATAAAGGAAACTAAAGCAGATTGTCAAATTTTATTCGCATGTAGCAATTACCAAATTTGAACAAGAGATAAAGATAAATCTGTTCTATAACTACCTGCGTTCTTATATGACGGCCAATAAAAGGATGACCCAAGAAAGTACTGATTCTCAATGTAAATGAAGTGTTGTGCTGATCTTATTGCTTTAACATAAGCAGTTTGGATGCTCTTGTCAACTTTCAAGTTCTTTGCGCAGACAAGATTCTGCTTAAGAAGGGGACAAAGCAACAAAACTTATTGAGGTCATTCTTAAATACACATAATAGAATATCCCTGCGTGCTAAATTCTCACTTCTTATAATTGCTTTTGCCAGGTTGTAAATATTATGAAATTGCAAAGAAAGATTTGGCAGATCAAGAACAAGCACGAGTTCTGTCGGTCAATAACAAGCGTGAGTCTGACCTGTCCTACAGCTTCTTGAGTGGCCTTAGGAAATCCCTTCACTGATCCAGAATCTATAGACCGAAATACCTAAAAAAGTAGAATGATGATCAGGAACTACTCCAAATGCCACCATGAGTGCTTGATCTTTAAAGAATTGTTTTCCATTTGACCTGAATATGCCAATTATCAGGATCATCTTCACTAGCAACACGTGCATTTTTGTCACCTTCAGGACCAGAAGAAGGAGTGAGGATCCATGAAATACGGTCTAGTCTTATCAAGGCATCGTCATGCCAACGTGCAACCTTTTTGAGCTTAAAATCACGCCATTTGGTAGCTTTTTTCCATCTTTGTTCAAAATTTATCAATACATCATATGCAGCTGGCCCCTCAATTTTGCAGTGCAAATCATGCCATGGTTGCCTCGGGCATTTTGCATAAGACTGATGAAACAACGAGAATTTAGCTGTTAACATCCAATTTCAAGATTGTAGTTATTTAGCTTCTATAATCGAGAACATAAAATAAAAGGGTATAGATATGAATCACTTTGCTTCACTGAAAGAAGAGAAATTATGTCATTTGCAGATATAAGCAAGTCAATATCCTGATTGTGTTTATCAGAACATCAGGTTCAATATAAGACAGCTGACTTAGTTGAGCTATGCCTCTTAACCACAGCTTTGAATCACAATTTTGCGTCAACGTCAGCCAACAACATTAAGCATTCAGTTATAAAAACAGTGATCAGGAACTTGCAACAACTTACTGGGAATGTCGGGTTGTGAAAATCATCTGCAAAGACTGTGTCAAGATCATCAAAGAGTCTGTGATCTGGAGTGTCATATCTACCATCGCATAAATCCAGGCCACCAATGAAGGAGGTTATCTTCCGGTTATTTCCTGAAGCTTGAGTGTCAAGGATTACACATTTCTGATGATGCGAAAAGAGGGTCCCAACAACCTGGACTAGAACAATAAATTCCACAAAAAAAAAGAGAATAACTGAAAAAGAAATTCTTGTTGATATCTCTTAGAGTAAGTACGGCTTTCCGGTAAAAGGAGAGTTGAAAACAAAAAATAGAAATCTTTCACACCTGCTGCTTGAAAATACTAAGCTTGTTGCTTGCATAACGAGGTGCAAGCACACAATGGACACTAGAGTGCTTAAAATACTTCTTAGTTTCTTCATCATGGGTCTGCATGACACCGTCCTGAGATCAAGCCACATCCAAATGAATGATATCACAATTTGGTGAAAGTGAAGGAAACTTCAAATAGAAAATATGTACAATTATGCATCCATGTATGCACAGAACAGGAAACATAAGAAATTTTTTGTTCATTTAAAAACTTATTTCCACCTCTGGCATTTCCATCTTCAACTTAGTACAGAATTGTTTACTACTCTTTCGTTCATGGAGTTACATTACCAACATATTTCTTCACACTAAAGATAAGAAAGTGTCAACAAATTGAAAAAATAAACTCAATCATAAGCTTTTAATCAGGGTCATTCTTAGTATTTTATAAGCCTCAGGTAAAATAAAAAAAGGCCTCCTATTTTTACCTATTTTTGAGCTCTCATAAAGAATAAAAAGAATAAAAATATGAGCCTTTTTTGTTGTTCTTATAAGGTCAAGAGTGAGCCTTATTTTATCACATTTTATTTTTTATGAGAGTAAAAATAACCCTATTTTATTATTTATAAGGATGGACCCTAAGCGGGTGCCCTGGCAGCCCTTGCCTAGGGCCGGCCTTGGCTTTAATCCCTTGAACAACAAATGCTGTTGACACAAACCAAAAAAACAGCAAAGGAACTTGCTAAAATTTATGGGATTTCCTTGCAGAAACAAAAGCATTTCAAAGTGGAAGGCAATGTTCTCTGACATTGGCATGATTATGTTTATTGATATTGAGTCAAGTCTTGTGATTGTTACCGTTTTCAATAACATGTTGTCATGCGAAGTTTTGTCATCCCATATCAACATCACCACGCGTACTCCTTCTTGTGACTTGTATTTCAGCAACTCTCCCAAATTAAGCTCTCCTCCAGAAGGCAATGGTGTTGTTGGTTCCCTGACAAGCTTGACACGATGGTATACAGACCAACCAACAACGTATATGAGATGGTGTGCTTCCAAGATGGCATGGCATATATCTTCCCAACATCGATTTTGTTCAAAAACCTTCCCATTATCTAGGAGTATTTGAGGTCGAAAATCTTCAGGTACATGAGCATCTTGATAAAGAGTTAAACTGCCACCTTTCCGAAGTGGAAAATAAGTATCAGGAACGCCTGCATAATCTGGTCCTGTACCAACACCATTTTTGTACAAAGGGTTTTCTCCAACTGACTTGTACCGGATAGAAATGTGCAACTCAGGATATGGCTTCAAGCAATTTATAGAATGGCTAATGATAGGGTACCAATCGTTGAGTATGTTTCCTGAGATGATCTTCTCAACAGATATCTCCACTACTCCAATAAGTTGAGCCCCAAGAACATCATTATCCTTAACATGAAATTCCACCTTTTGAACAGGATGAGCAACTGGCACACAGAAGTGCTCATCCCACATTGGGTTTTCACAATTAGCAATCACTCTAGTTTGAGCTACTGTTGCCCCAGCAAGGCAAACAGATACATAAGGGTCACTAGTTATCATTGAACTTTTTCCTGAACGCTTTATAGGTCTCCTTCCGCAAGAAGTTTTGCAAGGACCACATATATTAAAAAACCTTCGCATGTGTTCTGAAGCTAAATCCATGTTTGGAAGGGACTTTGCTTCTAGAATCCATACATCCAACTCCCCGTGCAAGATAAGAGGTTCTCCACTGGATTGAGACTTATCGTGGCTTCCCATTCTGATTTGATAACAAAGAGAACACTTCTAAGTTCTTTGATCTGCTTATCAGATCATAAACAACCACTAAAAGGACAAACAAGTCCGGTTCTAAGATTAAACATTTCCATATCTCACAGAAACGAGGACCTCACTACTGGACAGAACGATGCCACATCAAAGTGAACTCATCAGGCAAGATGGGACAAAGATTCAATATTTTGTTACCTTCAAAGCACAATCCAAAGGTCACAGTCCCAAAAAGGTGATGCAGAGTTGTCCTTCACTGAAAATGTTAGGTGAAATCAAATGAAACAAAATAGAGAAAAGAGGGGATCAATTACTCTTAAAGAACTCGCACAGCCAGGAATCTATACTTGACATACATCTACTTATCTAAGCTAATTTAATTAAGGAAGTATATTCAAGATTCAGAACAGTACGTCTTAACTAAAGACCATGTAAACTAATGACTACAGAGAATCTTTAGATGTCTGCAAGATTCCACTTGGTATGCTTATCAAATTCATCTGAATCAAATTGAAGACATGAAAATTATTCATGACACAGATAACGTTGTCTTTGTTGAATCAACTATCATTCACTATCGCCTACTTGGACAACACAAGAAGTAAAATCTAAAATAAAAGACCTTTTACTTACTACCATTTGTTCAACTTGATGCACTAGAAAATAATTTTCCTCTCACAATGTTTGCATCGATTCAAGCACAATCACGATTTTGGTAACCTCAATATGAACTACATTGCATTGGTAACTATGCATAAAGTTCAATTGATCTATCTGATGTACGCACAGAGTATCAACAAGCTTGAAGGTCACTTGCATTAATCATCAACCCATAAATGTGTTTCGCGTTCAACAGGGCCAGAACCAGGAAATTACCATCATCAACCGTAAGGAATATACAGTTGAAAATAACATCACCCACATCACCATAATAAACCTCAAAAATATGGTAAAAGAAACATCGGTAAGTACCTGGTGGGGAATGGGAAGCAAAGAGTAGGAGAACCTTGACCAGAGCGTCCTAGAGAGAAAGAAGAGAGATAAATGCGTTTCACTTTGTGTTATTGCGAAGGAGATAGAATGGGGAAGACGCAGCAGCTCTCCATGAGAGAGCGAGAGAGAGAATATCTGAGCCGAAAATGGGGGGGAAAGCTGGTGACGGCCATTTCTTATCTACTTTAGTCCCTGAAATTCAGTAACGGTTTTTCAAAAACTCGTACGTTTTAGGAACCAAGCATTGCATTGTATTAAACTATTACCATAAAAGACAGTAAAATCTTGAAAATTCTATATTGCAAAGTAATTAAATTTTAAATTCATTCTCTAAATCAATATATGTTAGATATCCTTATCAATATTTTAAAAATTGGACTGAAAATTAAATTAATAAAATAAGAGATTTAGATAGGGATAACATTTGAGTCTAGACTCAGTCCGAATTGACTGAACCTTAAGCTTGATTTTTAAATAAATCAAGCCTTATGGGACTTAGGCAAGGATTGTTAAGGTATTACCTGACTCAATTTGTGACAACTATAAAAGAAACAATGTTATTTTCGTAAAAAATGAAGTTATTTTTTATCTTCAATTTTTTAAAAATAAAAAATAAGTCGAGCCGGGCTACGGTCTAACTATCTTGCACCCAATCAGGCTTGAGATCACTTGCCTTAGGTCATATTCGGACCCAACCCTGTCATTCCTAGGTTTAAAATTTAAAAGAATTAATGGGTACCAAATAGTCATAATATCAGTTAAAAATCGAAAATTTTTAAAATATAATTGAAAGAAACTATAGTCGCTTATCAAAATTTTGAAATTAATTGAAAATTAATTAATTAATTTTTATTTACAAAAATTAATTAATTAATGAAACTGACTAATTAATAAACTATTCAATTTTTAATAATATGAATTATTAAAGTAAATCGAATCTAAAAATTAAAAATCAAATTAAACAGTCAATCAGCTTAAAATTTTCAAGATTAAATCAAACAAATTAATTGAATTTTTTAATTATTTATCCTTACATTAAAGCAGCCCTTCATGACAATATTTGTAATTTTAATATTTTAGTTCCAAATGTATAATGAATTTATCAATTAGTGCAAAAAATATATACTTTTTTATGTAATTACATATGATTGATTCCTTCAAAAATACTTTTGCATATCCTCATCTTAAGCTATTTAATTCTAAATCCATCAAATTTAAAATACGAGAAAAAGATATTTTTAAATAAAAATAGAGTTATGCAATTAAATATGTATTTATTATTTA
>JANIHY010000209.1:2797628-2810061 GCA_027479065.1 Erythroxylum brevipes
ACACTCGGTCACAACAAAGTAATTAAATGGAAAGTGGGTCTCATGCACATATGCATAACATGATTGATTTGATTGTACGAAATGGGAATGGTTGAATTACTTGTATTGAATGGGACTGCAACACTGTATTGAATGGGAATGTGACATTGCGTTGAATGGGAATGATAAATTTGATTATATTGAATATGACCTTGTATCGACATAATGAAAATATGAAACTGTATGTGAATGTGAGGTGTGATAGGGAATATGAAATGTAACCTAATGGAAATGAAAGTATGTGTTATATGTTATGTGATTGGGTGAACCATCGATGATGGTCACTCACTGAGTTTGCAAAACTCACCCAAAATTTGCATCTATTTTTCAGGTCTTGAAGAATACCGCGTTTGATGTCGGGTTCGGGTCTTGCGGGAGTGGGATGTTACATATTTACCCCAAAGTACCATACAATTGACCTAAATTAATGCATCAAATAATATACTATTAGTATCTCTATCAAATACACACACACTTGAACTATTGCTTGTCCCCAAGCAATTTAAACACGATAACAAAAAATTCATCCATTCGTTTTCAAAGAAAATCCAATGTGTGCTTTCATTCAAACTTCAGCAACTCAAGTATTGAGCTACTACACATATCAAATTTTTTTTCATCCATGCACATAATCAAAGTCAAAAGCAGAAACTATTAATCAAAGGCAAATATAAAATTTTGATGGATTTTTCTGACGTTTTCACTCAAATCGCTCAAGTGTTTAAGGTTAGTATTTTACTCAAGACTCCCTCTAAAAGACTACACTACTATAGGCTTGCATATTCACTAATTCTCAACTACATAAAATACACACCAACATGGATCAAAAGGACTTTTATTTAGGATTGTAATGGGGTTTGGATCAAGGTAGGATAAAAAGTTCACAGGTTGATTCACAAGCATTAAAATAGCACTAAGTAAAAGGGACAACTAAATACAAAGTCTGAGATATGCAAATGAATACATGGGACTACTACTACTCATCACTAACTAATGCTACTATGTTTGCTTATTTTTTGTGTCTTTCTTTCTTCTTTTTTCTTTTCTTTACTTTTTTAAACAAGAAAGTTGCATAACTCAGTAAAATATGAGTAGGAGTACCTCTATCAACATCTCAGAAAAACAAGTAAGGTCAAAAGTCCCAAACTATAGACCAAATGACACATAACACTTCATTATACTTGTGATTGGGCAAGGCTAGTGAAATTTTGGGTTTTTAAGTGTTTATTTTGCAATCAAAAAGGGTAAAGGTTAAAAAGGGGTTGTAAGGGATAATATGGGTCATTTAAGCTAATGGGTTTAAAATAAAGAATGCCTTCATCATTTCCATAAAGCATGCATCTCGTAATTTCAAACCGGTTCAATGCAAGCTCTAAAGGTATTTTTCCTAGGGGAGTATCACATATAACAAAAAATAATGAAATGAATATCAAATAAATTCATGTAGGTTCAAAACCTCACATATGCTTATGTGAAAATCAATTAAAATTTTATACATTACCTAATCACTCAAGCATCAAATTTTTTATTGAGTTTATGCAACTAACTACTTCAATCAATCCATATGATTCACCTTCCCCTCAAGTTGCCTAATTTAAATTCAAGCACACAAATCAATCCTCAATCTAACTATTATGACAAAATGACACGATTCAACCTTCATCACAGTTCAAGTGCAAAATTGCAAATCAAGATTTTCAATCGATTTTTGCCAATCAAGATTTAACTTCCTAAATGTCCTATAAGCCTTGTGTTCCAACTCTACCAGAAGATGAAAAGCTTTTCCAAAATCCAAACGATATGGAGACATGCTAATTGGAGTCTTGAATGTCATCCTATATGCCCAAAGGGCATCATCAAGCTTAAGAGCCCAGTCTTTCCGGTTGGGGTTCACCGTCTTCTTAAAAATGTCCTTGATCTTTCGATTTGATATTTCAACTTGGCCGTTTAATTGTGGGTGGTAGGGTAAAGCAACCTTGTGTTGAACTCCATATTTCGTTTAAAGATTACCCAGAAGCTTGTTTCAAAAGTGGGTACCTTCATCACTAATAATGGCCTTTGGAGTGTCGAATCTTGTGAAAATATTTTTCTTGAGAAATCTGAGAACAACCTTGGCATCATTTATTAGTGAAGCTATGGATTGAATCCATTTTGATATGTAGTCCATTGCCAAAAGGATATAGGATTGTCCACAAGATTTAGGGAATGGTCATATGAAGTCGATACCCTACAAATCAAAGAGTTCTTTCTAGAAAATGTTAGCCAAAGGAAGATCATTTCGTCGTGAGATATTACCCATTTATTGACATCAGTCACACTTCTTAGTGAAAGCATAGCTGTCCTTATGGAGTATAAGCCAATAGAAACCAGATTGGATAACTTTTACTGCTGTTCTGGTTAGGCTAAAGTGACCTCCATATGGTTCCAAAATTACTAGGACTTCATCTTCTAGGATACCTCTTCGAATCACTTGATCGGGACCTCTCTTAAATAGTAAAGCCTCATCCTATAGATAACTTTTCGCATCAAATAGGAACTTTTTCTTTTGGGATGGTAGAAAAATGTATACTTACAAGTATATGATGGTTTTGTGTGGTGGGTTTGTTTTTAGATTGATGAGAATGTTGCTAGGGAGATCATAAACCACAGATCACTTCGCCATCCCAACATCATTCGCTTCAAGGAGGTTAATTTCTTAGACTCCTTGGTTAGATAGTCCGGTTTTTATAGTGGATTATGCCCTTCCTTCTACTTTTCGTGCTTTTGTTGATCAGACCAGGACAGGGTTCACTTTTATGTGCATGTTTTGTAATGGTTGTTGTGTGTGTATCTTGCAGGTAGTTTTGACCCCAACTCATCTTGCCATTGTGATGGAATATGCTGCAGGTGGAGAGCTGTTTGAGAGAATCTGTAATGCTGGAAGATTTAGCGAAGATGAGGTTTACTGTCTTTCTTGTTGTGAAAATTTTCAGACCCCAATTATTTGGAGACGGATAGCAACACTCTAGTAATCTTTCTTCCTTGTTTATGCTTAATCTTCCTTTTCCAACATTTTCCAGGCAAGGTACTTTTTCCAACAGCTTATTTCAGGAGTCAGCTATTGTCACTCCATGGTAATAACACCTTAAGCTTGTCAAATGTCTTTTAGGTTCTGAATTGTTCAAGAATATGTTTCAATTGTTGCTGCTTGTTTTCCAATTATTTACAGCAAATATGTCATAGAGATTTGAAGCTGGAAAATACACTGTTGGATGGTAGCCCAGCACCACGCCTAAAGATCTGTGATTTTGGATATTCAAAGGTATAACTGAGAAAAAAATCAGTATTTGTACTGTCACTTTATCTTGATTTCTGCCATTATTTCGTGGATTTGTTTTCAATCATATTTGTTTTCTTTGTGCAGTCATCTTTGCTCCATTCAAGACCCAAATCCACTGTTGGAACTCCAGCATATATTGCTCCAGAGGTTCTTTCTCGGAGAGAATACGATGGCAAGGTAACTTAAATTCTTATGTTGTTCAACATTTTCCCATTTGAAATTTGCTCCTTTTGGATACTATCTAATTATTATGTGGCACATGCTAACAGTTAACATATCTTTAAATTTTGCTCCTTTATAGAGGACTTTTGATAAGCAAATTATTTTGATGCTATGAGATGAATATAAAAGATAAGTCATAATTTTTAAGATAAGTCACGAGAAAGTACACTTAGCTGGTGATTGAATGTTTCTTCCACATACTTCGTTCAATCCCTCTTGTTTTTTCAGTTGGCAGATGTATGGTCTTGTGGAGTGACTCTGTATGTTATGCTTGTTGGGGCATACCCATTCGAAGACCAAGATGACCCAAAGAATTTCAGGAAAACAATTAATGTATGAGAAATTTTTCTTGATCACTTGTGTTTGTAGGTGTTTTTAACAAATGTGTCTGATACGATTCTATCATTCCATAGAGAATAATGGGTGTTCAATACAAGATCCCTGATTATGTGCACATATCTCAAGATTGTAAACATCTGCTGTCTCGCATATTTGTGGCCAACCCATCCAAGGTATGTGTGGCAGGCTTCTTCTATGGACAATAGGGAGTTATTATGTACTTGTGGACACAAAGAAGATTAATCTGTCGCTAGTTGAATTTGATAGTTGTTCTGAGCATTTGTTAGTTTTATTTGGTTATATTGTCAGCAAAATGGTTTTTTCATATAATTTTCTGTCCTGCATGGTCATTCTGCTACCTATACTTAATCTGCTATGTGTATGTCTTTCTCAATACCAAGGGAGTTTTTTTTTTTTTGGTTTCAGTTATCTCTTTACACGCATGTGTATGTTTGTTTACACCTCTGTAAAAAACAGATAGATACCATTTGTACTTTCACTGTATCTAATCATTGTGCGAGCAAAGGCTAAAGCATTAGCAAAGCCCAAAATTGTATCTGATGTGGCATAATATTGCATTTATCAAGGGAAACTTTATAATTGAGTAGCCACCTGGTTTTACAGAGGATCGCAATCAAGGAAATCAAAAGTCATCCATGGTTTTTGAAGAACTTGCCTAGGGAACTGACAGAGGTAGCTCAAGCAGCATACTACAGGAAAGAAAATCCTACCTTTTCCCTTCAAAGCGTTGAAGAAATTATGAAAATTGTGGAAGAGGCCAAAGTTCCTCCCCCAGTATCCAGATCTATTGGAGGGTTTGGTTGGGGAGGGGAAGATGATGATGGAAAGGAAGAAGATGAAGCTGAGGCCGGGGAAGAAGATGAAGAGGATGATTATGAGAAAAGAGTCAAGGAGGCACAGGCAAGTGGGGAGTTTCACATCAATTAAGTGTTAATCCGGCTTACCGCACAGATTATTAGAAGATTAATTTCTCCGTATCTATGGTGTGGTTTCTTAAACATGTATAAAACGTTGTAGTTGTTATGTTGTGGTTATTAAATAATGGCTTGTATATTGTAGTATAATGCGAAGATAAGTTGTGAAATTAACTCTTGGAGAATTGAGAATTGCCATTGGGATACTATAATCGTGATAATGAAAAAAAGTCTCTCAGTTTTGATCTGAAATGTTTTTTGTTTCTAAGAATCAAGACTAGTGCCATGTCTCTGTTTGGTCTTGGTTGAATCCAGAACTGTGTTTCTTGCAACTTCTTAATGCTTAATCATTCTTTTCTACCATCTGCTAATTTTTGTTCTGTTTTTTTCTCAAGACATTGGAAACATGAGATGGTAAATAAAGATTCAATCTTTTAACAAAGATAAATTAGTCAAGTAAAAATAATAAAAAGTATAATATTACAGTTAGTTCTAATCATAATAAATCAAATTTTATTATATAGCAACAAGTCTGCAGTACTTAGATTTGCCTAAAACAACATTTACAAATTATTCCACTACTACAAAGAATTGTGCACAATACAGCCAAATATTAATCTCCACTTACAAATCTGTACTGCTGTTGAATACTTACATTAACAAACACCTGAATATATGTACAATAACACATTACTTCTCCCTATCATTCATATCCATACACAAATCCATCTATAAGTCATCAGTGAGACTTATGTACCATTGCCCATGAACCTGAACAGTCACTCTGGCAACCATTATCAACACTTCAGCAGCTTCTACCACCCTTTCGGTCAGTACTGCAGCAGCGGCCTGTCTAAGAGTTGTTTCTGTCAACTTTCTTCCCCGTTCGCCACTGCCCCCTAGCACAACTCCTCTGGCAGCCAAATAGACGGCACGGGATACCTTTTCAAAAACAGGGTCCCCGGCCTGTAAACTCTTGGCTAACATCCTAGCCATGAATAACTTCCTTGATTGAAGCTTCTGGGCTTCGGCTTCCTTGTTAACATCCAGGAAGAACTCACTGATAACATCTACAATTTCCTCAATGCCAGCACCGTTGTTAAAGTCTAAAACTTCAAATAATTGCTTGGCACACTTCGATACAATGGTTTCTACTTCTGCATCGTTGGCTACTGCTCGCTCCATAAGAAGAGTTTGGCGACAAACAAGGATGCTGCGGGTTACAAAATTTTATTGATTACCATGTTAATGGAACATGATTCATCTGCTAAAGAGCTGCTACATATAGCAGGGAGACTTACCTAGTGCAAATCACAATGACTTTTTGAATCTCAGCCTGGACAGCCCTCAATCGATGATGGTTAAGCAACAAAGTTTCAGGTAGATCTTCCTCCGATAAACCAAACACCGCAACAACCAACTTCAGCAATCCAAGCCTGACCAACAAATCAATCTTCTCACCTTTGCTTTCGGGCTCTGGCAGATGATTCCCTGATCAAGATCATAAAACAAATTTAGTCTACTATTAAGCATCTGACAAGGTAACAAAAGGATTCGAAATTTTTGGGAAGTTGGCACTAGTAAATTTTTTCAACAAGTTACGACATTTCTAATCCTTCATTGTCCAAAACTCATGGAATAAAGTTAAAGCCCAAAACCCAAGTTCATACCTGTGGCGGTATTTGAAGCAGCAAAAGTAGTACTTCCATTTCCATAAATTTTGGTAGAAAAGCCTCCACCAGTTCTAAGTGTGGTGGAAGGAAGAGACACCTCGGATGAAGTTCCATGGCTCATCAAAAGGCTAAGAGAATTAATGTGTTCATCCCACTCCTGATCTTTAAATTTCCTCGTGGATGAAAGCCATTTCCTTGTCAGGGGTAAAGAGGAGCACGCCTCTGAGTGATGTCCATATCGGTTGGCGAAAGCTCTTCTAAGGTAATCCAAACCAGCGGGTCCTTTCAACAAAGGCCCCATCATTCTTATCCTTGCTTTGCTTATCTCTTGCTTAAGAGCCTGACATCAAAAATTATTCAGCATATACTTGGAAAGGCAAAACTATAGCAGGAAAAGCATTAGAGCAATGTTTGTAAGGAAAGCAAGAGAAAAGTGCACATTAGCACCACCTGAATCTGCTCCAACACAAATCGCAGACCCTTGAGCATGGCAGTGGCATGTGAATGCTTGACCTCTTCTCTGGTTTGGCAAGTCTCAGTTAACTCTTTCAGTAATTTCTGGTGCTTCGCTTTGAGTTCATCCTCGTGGACAGGAGAAGAAAGCTTTTGTAGAGTACCTAAAGCAAATTCCAGAAGCTTTGCAAGGTACTCAATATCCAAGTTACCTGACTCTAGCACCTATGGAAAAGACCAAAAAGGAAAGTCAGCATTATAAAGACATTAATCAACTCATTCTCCAGTACCAAGTACTGCACTGCTATTACCTGACTAAGGATGTCTAGATCAATAGCTTCAACAATCCCTTGTTTCCAGCTTTGTGGAGCCATCTCACAGATTCCATCCCTCACCTCTCTCATAAGTTGAATGATTCGATCATAATTGGGATCATCTTGTTTGAGAGATTCCATGATGCCATCCCAAAATGCTTCCTCCATTGTCTTTCTTATCTTTATCTGCATGCAACAAAGTAGACAATAGGATTCAGATCCCAAAGAAGATTTCTAATCCTTGAAAACCTCCTTCAGAGCACAATTCAGTAACAAAATCTCAAATATGAGTCATTAAGGTAGGGAGAATTGAAAATAATTGAAATTTCTGAGTGTGATACAAAGGACCAGAATACAGAAAAACTTGTACTGACCTTGAAGCTGTTTTGATCTTCCTCATTTACAGATCTATCAACAAAACCATTGCATTCATGGACAAACTCATTTACTATATATTCGTTCTCTGTTATTGATTTTTGAAGAGAACCCGAAAGAAGAGTTGAATCGCTTCTGGAACTTGAAGATGAAGATGTATCATCTTCCCTGAACAAGGACCGTGCTACACGACTAGACCTTTCAACACCCTCAAATGAGCCACTTCTATCACCAGAGCTAGCAACAACAGTTGGGCTGGTTGAGGTGTTAGATGTGCTTGTAAGTAAAAGATGTGCAATTGGTGAACCAACTGGACTTCCACTTTCCTTCGCCTGGAAGTATTTGGATCGTGTTTCAGATAGAGCACATTCCATTCGATCGATCCCTGCATCACCACTAAGATGTTGAACTTTTTCTCTCAAGAGTTTTTGATCATCAGATACCTGCATATAAATAAAGTACAAAATAAGCATCAAACTAGAAAGGTCCCCACTCATCCTATTTAAACTAAACGAATGAAAACATGGAAATGATGGAAAAGAAAAGATAAACAGCAGGACACATTGCTGAAGTTGAACAATAAATCCATACAAAGTTTCAAACAATTTCCGTCAACCTTAATAATGAACTAATAGGGAAGGCTGGACCTGTTTCTGAATAGCCTTCATATCATGAGTAAGAGTATCATGGTCTCCTCCGGGACTCATTTTGCACTTCTGGATCATGGAAAGCTCAAGCTGACAAGCAGCTCTAACCAAGTCATCCTCCAATGATCGAGCATCTTTAACCTTCCACACCACAAAGCAATTCAAATAAGAGCACCACGCTTTATCAAATGCTGCAAGCTGAGACCTGAAGGTACAGCGCTTCGCCAACATGGGGCCAGATTCCTCATCAGAACTCTGCATTGGTCCATCTAAGATAATCTTAACCAACAATTCAAATTCTCTAATAAATCCTCCTGCTGACTTGGCCAGTGCAATCTCACGCTCCCCTTGTCCACTGAAAACTGCATCTGGATGACCCAATATCATATAGGCACAAAGAACAACTCTGACGGGATACCTTGATAACTTAGCTTGACTCCTAGATGCCTCCCTACTAGGGACAGCCCTTTTTACCTCTCTATTCCTCATAGAAGCTCTTGCAGTGACTCTCTTCTTTGGGGTAACAACTCTTTTAAGCAGGTGATCAATGTTGCTCAAGGCAGGTGAATTGTTGCCACTAGCAATAGCCTTGGAAACTATAAGCCGGCTCTCCAGTCGATCCATCAGTGCTTTTGTAATCTGAAGGGTAGAAGTTGATTCAATCAAGCCTGCAAGCTGTTCGAAGGGCAATGATTTGATACAGTTCTCATTAATTTTCAAGAAGTCGTAGTCTTTTGTTAGGTCTAAGGTGGTTCGCCTTGACTTATGGAACTGCCTCCAGCACCTAGAAGAACAAAAATCATTAGCCCAAATGTATGAATTTCACATGCAACATTAATTTACTGCTCAAGTCCACCAAAATTTCTAAAAGGTATTGCATTGTGCATCCACAAAAGTAAAAGCAAATCTTATCCCAAAGAAAAACACAGGTTTTGCCAAGCTCATGCTTTTACTGTGATGGAAAACTTACTTCAACAGAAATATGCCAAAAATATTTTACAACAAAAAGTGGACTAAACCTATACTTCCGCAAGCAACTGCCTATAAAAAGGGGCATCAATCAAACTTCCTGAAGATACCTCGCCAATTTCCTGGAAAGGATATCAGCCTGCTTGCTCATTTGATTCCAGTTTACATGAACAGAATTGTGTTGTCTTCCTCTCTGCCTTAGATATTCTGCTCTTTGTCTCTTAGCCTAATGATCACAGAACAAATGCAGAATAGGGACAGTCAGAGATATAAAAGGCTAACAATTTAGAATCAGAAATCAAGCTAAACGAATTATCGATTAAAATATGCAATCATACCCTTTGCAGTCGATTTTCCAACTGGTCCCTCATTCTGTTTCTTTCTACTTCACGTTGATGAGAGACTGTTTTAGCCACCCACCGAACTTGCAACATCCTTGCACATGCTCTCTTCTTCTCTGCTTCAAGCAACCCCAATCTCTTCTTCTCAGCAGCTACCCGTTTTTGGTGGATTGATGCACATACTCGTTCCTTATACTTGCTCTCCTTAGCCATCCTTCTTGATATGGATTGCAATGTCCTTTCCCTTAATATGGCTCTTCTTTGTTTATGGGCCTTTAGCATAAGCATTCTATTAGCCTCTGCCTGCTGGACTCGTAATTCAACTTTTGTTCCAAGCTTCTCCTTTTCTCTCTGACAGCGCATTTCTACATCATTCTTTGCAGCCTGGCGCAACTCATCCAATCTGGTTAGGCGCATCTGAGCCTTGGCCAGCATGTTCAATCTGTGAGCCCAAGACAGAATTTCGTTTAAACTTAAAGCTTTAGGGACAACAAAAATCAGAATAATTTGCAGAAACATTTGGTACACGTACACTATTAAAATCTAATATCCAAAATTCAACAGATGGTGTAACTTTGGGAGGAAGAAACTTAAAATATCATAACAGAAAAAAGTCAATGAAGATTAACATGTATCCTTCCATTATCATTTGAAGAATTATTAGCCATAGCTATTTTCTCATTGTTCATCTTTAACATTTCCTCAATTCAGTTAAGGAATAACCTAATACCCCATCTTGTTTTCTTTAACACATGATTTTCACTCCATTAACACAGTGATAAAGCTGTTTATGGACAACGTGAACTCAAGTTCTGTACCTGAGATAAGAAGGCCAAAAGAAATTAAAACTGTTGTTTCTTCAATCAGCTAGTATTTATTGTACACAAGGGAAAATAGAAATGACTAACACATTAGTAGATTAAAGCACAACAGAAAAGTGAGACATTTCGAAGTCTGTGGTCCTGACAGTACATGTAGGGCCCATAAAAAAAAGGGACAAAGGAAAGACATGTGCAAATCATAACCCTTTAGGCCACATCATAATCCATCAGTAAAGAAGGTTTACTGAAGCAAATTAACCACTGTCCACAGAGTATATATCACAGAAATAGCATGCAAAAACAAAATATGTTAGGCATCATGCATGCAATATATTTCTTTTTATACATTACTGCAAGCCAACTTTGGGGTAACTCGGAACCACTAAAGAACCCTTTTCCATACCTTTTCTGCTCCGCCGCTTGAAGCTTAGCTTCAAGACGTTGGCCAAGGTCTTCCTCCTGAGATGAAGAACGCGAGGGACTCCTAGGCTTTGGTCTTGCCTTGCTTGAAAGTGTTTCATGGAATTGCTGTGATCACCCCAAAAAAAAAAAAAAGAAGGAAAAATCACTAGAGTTTCAGTTTCAGTTTCAGTTTAACAAGACCTTAACGGGGAAGAACAGTAAATGGACATAAAGAATCAGAAATTCTAGTACAAGTAATACTTTTAAAACTTGAAAGGTTTGGAAGTTAGTTCCTCTAATATACGTTAGAGCTCATAAAGAGACAGACCCATGAGAGAAAGATGAGAAATTTTCAAACAGAAACATGTACCTAACACAAAGCCTAAACCTTCAAAAGCACGTTGTTTGAGAATAACCCAAATTCACGAAAGATAAAAATTCAAAACTAAGAAATGTAAAGATTAAGGAAAAGGGGAAAGAAAGATTCACGAAGCAAGCCTCAACCAACCTAAAAGAAGCAGAACAAAATAGAAATTATTGATATATTCAAAGAATTTCAATTTTCGTTCACTAGAAACACTAAGAAAAAATTCCCAGAATCCAAAAGCTTAAGAATTCTTTAGTCCTGGAAAAAAAAAAAAGGAAAGATATACACTTAATGGTTGCTAAGAACAGTCGTCTAAATAAATCTTCAGAATCTTAACTATCCATCTACAGGGAAAGATAACACTTTCTCTGTTCACAAAGAATAGCCATAAAAATTATTAATTTCCCCTTTTCTAGGAACAATTTACCGTTCCTCGAGAACCAAGTTAGGTACAGACACTTCCCAGAAGAATCAAACAAAACAAAACGGAGAACCAAACAAACAAAATAAAACAAAGAACCAAACTTTTTGTAAGAATATCAAAACCAACCTGTCTACGAATATGAGCATCTCGAAGTTTAGCTTCAATTTCCTCGACAGAAGTTGGAGTCTTGTGAACCTCCTCCTCTAGTAATCTTTTTCGAAGCCTCTTCGGTATTCTTGGCGAAGAACCCGTTTGACTCACAGGAATATCCAGTACTATCCCTCCTCGCATCCTCCCCTCCTGCGTGCCCCGCGACGATGATGATCCAACTCCGGCGGCCATAAATGCAAGACTCAGAACAACAACTCAAACAACCCTCTAGGCTCCGGTTTTGTGTCTTCAACACAGAAAAGAAAAGCTGATTATTTGGAGAAATTCAACGACAAAAACAAGAACCAACCGATACCCAAGAAGGAAGACAGATGGAAAGGCATTTATGAGGGTGCGCAGGGGCGTGTATGTGTCTATATACAATGTGTGTGCGCGTTAAAGAGAGAGGTCGCGTCTAGTGGACTCTCTCTTTCTCTCTCGGAGTTGTTTGTTGCTTCCTTTTGACAGTCTCCTTAAAAGAACACGCGAGAGAAGAGAGAGATGCTTCTGGTTTGGGTTTTCCGGTTCGGTTCGGTTCGGTTCGGTTTGGGTGGAGTCTCATTTAATTGAAATTAATTTTAAAACTCCTATCAATTACTTACAATTCAAGATATGAGTTATTAAGAAAAATTATCCTTTACCT
>JANIHY010000209.1:2995539-3010614 GCA_027479065.1 Erythroxylum brevipes
ATATATGCATGTGCAATTAAATCTCATATCACTAATCACTATGCGTGCAATTCAATTATGAATGCACTCACTGCTCAATCCATCCAAATTACCGACATGCCCTCGCATCGGTAACGGGATGTTACACGTCATCTCACAGGGGTGGCATGCCCACACCAACCAATCACCAACATCTCAATTTGACTTCTTCAAGACAATTGTAGCTCTATGTTTCTAGTTTATTTTAAAATAAGAACCACCTCATTCGAAGCTTTATAGCTCAAGATATGTCTAAAAACTCAAAGTATGTTTGTAACCTAGTTATGCTCTTCCAATTGATCTCTCATTTTATTACCATCAATCTCTTTCAATTCAAAACAAAAACTTACCAATTTTTATGTAGAGGTAGAAAATTTCATTAGGAGTCTATTGCTTTAAGAATCACTTAATTTGGAGGTCGGATAAGGAAGTTATGACTAAAGGAATCCAACATGAGTATGTTCTTAATCATTTTATACCTATCTTGGCGCAATTGCTATAACTTTTGCTAAATATGTCATATTGAGTTTGTTTTTGGACCATTTTAATTAAAACTCACAGATATACAACTTTCATGAATATCAAAAAGTGATATACTACCTCTAAAAGGGTCAAAAATCGCGATATACTGTAGCTGTCCTGTGTCATGTCCATTTAACGAACATTGTCGGGTTCAAGAGCCCTTTTTATCCGTGAAGGTTCATTTAATGGGCATCCATGGGTGATGCTAGTGGTCCTTTTTGGCTCGAGAAGGCCGTTAAATAGACATGGGGATTTCCCAAACCCCTCCAAAGCTCCTCCAATGCTTCCGACATCCATTCTAACATTATTTTCACTCATAATCTTCTCAAATTCACCCCTTCTAGTGCAAAACCACTTCATATCTGTACAAACACCAACTTTGATCCATTCAATCCACTAATCCCTACTCATTTAATTCATCAAAGCCATTAATTCTCACCATTTACCATAGCTGTTCCGGAGTATACGTCCTATGTAGCATCACCACTTGTAATATTTATATCTCTCAACTCCGATATCTAAAATTTACATACTTTATACTGTTGGAAAGCTAAGAGGATAAACTAAAACTTCCAAGAATATCACTTTGTCTAACTCATCCTAGATTAATCTAGTTTTTCCCCTGAAGTCAGTACACAATTTTACCCCTATGGAAAACTGGAAATATGAAATGTACACTACAAGATAATAAGCACATCCACAATAAAACTTCGTCAATTCTCAATTCATTTCAAAATCAAAATGAAGTTCATACATAGCTTCCATACATAGCTTTAATTAAATATTGACATTACATCAAAGTCTTATCACAAATTTACAAAAATACATTGGATGCTCAATGTTCAATATGCTAATAAAGCTATTCAAAAGACTAGCCACTACCTTAGTACAAAAGCTAACTTTCTTGGAATTTGCTCAATTTCCTTGTTAGGATCACTGATCTTCTCAATCTACACTAAAGGAGTGGGAAAAATATTGGGTTGAGCTACACAACTCAATAGCTAAGATATTTATAGCTATTGGCAATAAGCCACACAATTCAACATATATGTGGATATTCATATATGCAACCATGTCGTTTCTTAATCTAGCAATGCAAGTTCAACATTCACAATTCCAATTCGTAACTCACAGGTCAATGTATAATCAAAGCATAACACATAAATTTCATTATAACTTAACATATCAAAATGCGAATGCACAAATAATTGGCTTGAGGGTTCCATGGAAACAAAATGATGAAACCGAAGTTTGCACCATGAACAAAATGAGTCCATTTTCGGAGTTCATATGTCACAAGCGGGCAGCCGAGAGAAGACTCTTGTCAAGGTGCACACGACGAACAGAATAGTTCCACTCTCGCCCAAACACAATCAAATCTCATGCTCATTTCAATCAAAAGTTCATATTCTCATACTTTTCTTCTTTCCATTTAATCAAAATGCCGTGATACAAGGCATAGCATAATCATACTCGCAATTAAATTTTATCCAATGTCATACATCATAATGCAATTTCCACATCACAACATTTCAAAGCAAGGCATTTTAGCGCACAATACACACACAAGGCATTTTTTTCATTACACAATAACTATAAATAAATTACCCACCTTATAATTCTTGAAAATCCAAATTCAATTGTTCCCTTCCTCTTGCTCTTAGGTAGGTTGTTCTTGATTTCCTAACACAACCAAAAAGCCTCATTCAATTCCAATTCAAATGGAAATCTTCCAAATTTCCATAATCACATCAAAATGGAAATAACCTAAATCAAGCTCAAACTTAACCTACCCATAGTCCATCTAAGTTATAAACCCAAAACCTATATTAGAAACCCAAAAGTCAAATAGGTCTCTCAATCATCTTCTTCCTCCAAGCATTTCCAACACAAAACCCCTTTCTCTCTCTAAAACTTCTTCATTCACAAAAAAATAACCCATTTCTTTACTAAAGCAAGAAGAAGATGATGAATTTACCTTAAAAAGCTTGATTCTTCCCTTCTTTCCACGATTTTCCTCTTCCTTTTCTAGCTTTTTCGATTTTTCTTCTCTTCTCTTCTATCTCTCACATTTTTTCTCTCCTCCTTTGTTGCTCTTGAATTCTCTCCTATCTTCTTTTAATTCAAGCCTTTTTGTTAGTTTTTCTTCCAAAATTGCCCCTCACTTGCCCTTTCCAATTTTGCCCCTCCTTTGTCTTTTATGGATCTACTCCGTTAATCCACTTAACATAGCCTACTAATTTTTAACATTTCATTCCAATTTCAAATTTCTAATCATTTCCTCAATTTTTTGATTAATGACCCAATTCTAAAAATAAATAATTTAACAAACAAACAATAAATAAATAAATAATTAGACAATTAATAAGAATTTAGAAAAAAAATCAGTATCCAACTACGTGATTGGATTCTTGAATTTGAGTTGACATTATTGCTAATATGAGGAGACATACCCCTTCCACTTGATTAGTTAGATAAGAATTTTGAGGACGAAATTATTTTCTGAGGGGGAGAAATATTAGCCCTTGAATTTGTTTTCTTATTGAATTAAGCATGGTTTAAATAAATTATGAGGTTTTGATAGAGTAAAAATTTTTAGAGTTAGTAATTATGTCAAGGTTAGTAGGATTTTATTGCTTGGGTTAATTGAATTATGGTAGTAAGATTGTATCAAGGGCAAAATTGGCAAGTCACTTAACGATAAGGACCATAAGGCATATAAGGAAGGCTAAAATGGATATTTTAAAATCATTAAGGGTAAAGAGGGAAGAAGAATTATTGTCTTGCTTTTGAAGAAGAGAGAAAGCATGAGTGAGAAGAAGAAGAGAGAAAAATACGAAGAGAAGAAGAGAAGGAGAGAAAGAAGAGAAAACAAGTTAGATTTCAATTTATCTTAGCATTTAAGAGAGATTTTGAGGTTGTTCAAGAAGAGAAAAAGGTAGAGTAAGAGAAGAACTTTCATTAGAGCCAAGAAACTCTTCATTTGGTGAAGATTAAAGGTAAGGTTTTACTTAATCTTTTGGATTTTTGGAAGGATTATAGTTCAAGAAGCTTAGGAAATGTGTGGGTTTAAGCTTTATAGGATCAATTTTGTGCATATGTTTATTCGGGTCCTCAAATTGGAATTCCTATTGAATTGGGAATTTTTCAATGTTAAAGGAATCAAGAGAGGCAAGAGGAGCATGAGGAGAGGCATTTTTTAGCAAGTCTTTAAACAAGGAATTCAAGGTGGGTTCATATTTATAACTGAGTAATGAGCCATAACTATCTTTTCAAATTTAATAACATTAAATGATTCCAATTGTTTTATGAACATTACATTATTGCTCTTTGAATGATTGAGAAATTACCATATGTTTTGGTATATGAATTTCTGTTGATGAATTGTGAAATTGAAATGGAAATGGTTTTCGAAATGTTTCATGCTCATGAAAAATATGGTTTCGAAATGTGCCTTTTGGGCAATTTGTTTTCAAATCATGAAATACATATTATAGGGGTTTGTGGTAGTCCGTTCTATTATGTGAAGTGCTCCTACCTACCCACTAATGGCTTGGAGTTCTTTTATGGACTCCCTCATATTTATGACTACACAAAACCATTATGTGAGATTGTGATAGTATGCTCTGTTTACGACTACACAAGACTATTTTGTGAGAATGTGTTAGTATGTTCTATTTACGGCCCTACCCAAACTATTTCTGATGTGACTACGTGCTTAGAATGTGTTGACAAGTTTGATTAAATGCATGACTTATGTTGCTTATGAATTGTTGATAATGATAGAGTTTGGGAACTATAAGTTTTATGGATTTTGATGCAAAGTGATTATGAAATTGAACATTTTAAATGGTTTTGCTTGTTTCCAATTATAAACTTGTTACCCATAAGCTTTAAGCTCACCCCCACTCTCCTTCCTATATTCAGGTGATGAGCAAGAGATCGAGTGAAAGAGAGTCAAGGCATCACTTCGATTAGGCATATTTTTGTATTTTAAACTAGATTTTGTAAATACAAGGCTTCAGTCACATTTCAAGTATTATTTGTTCAAGCATCTTTTATATTTTGGGATTTGATGACATGATGTATTGTAGCTTGAAATACCTATTAAAGCTTTGTAAAACTTTTATCTGTTGATTATAATAAATATGATTGTTTTTTTTGCTCATGACTCTCAAAGTTACACATTGCATTTTTAAGCTTTTATAGTGGTAAGAATTCGTGTTTTGACTTCTAGGGAAAAACTGTATTGATCTAGGCTGCAATAGACAAACTTGTCTTTTTGGAAGTTGTAGATTATCTTTCTAGCTTTTACATGATATAAAGTATGAAATTTTTGGATATAGGAGTTAGGGGATATGTTCTTTCTAAGTTAGTAATGCTGCATAGGATATATATGAGACAATTATAGTAAATGATTAGAATTAGTTGTATAAGATGAATCATTTGGATTGAGATTTAAGAGTTTAATGAAATAAACTTGGTAGCTAAATTGATATGAAGTGATATTGCTTTAGAAGAGTTGAATTTGGGAAGATTATGAGTGAACATGATGTTATAATGGATGTAGGAACCATTGGGAATGTTTTGGAAGGGCTTATGTTTCACCTATGCCTGTTAGATAGAGTTTAGGTCTATTAAACAGACCTTATTGGGGCTAAAAATGTACCTAGCCCAGTCCATGTCTATCAAACAGGCCTTCACTAGTTTGGAAGACACCCCAGAGCCCGTGTATGTCCATTAGGTGGAGGTGTATGTCCGTTTAATGGAAATAAACTATACACTTTTGGAAATTCATGATTTTGACCCTCTAGATGGCAAAATCTCTCTTCATATCTTCACAAAAGTTATAGATCTCGAAGTCCTCTTCAAAACTATCCTATGATGACCTTAATCCAACATCTCTAGAGAAAGTTATGCTTATTGTCCCAAAACAGATATAGTTATAAGTTGTGGGCTCATCGATGCTTTTCTATAAGACATTTAGGCTTATGATGACTGAGGACATAAGCATATGAATGGATTGACATATATCCATTGATCAAATAGGAAACTTTTGGGATGTTATAAGAATGAAGATGAACTGGTGTTGGCTGGCCCTAAAATACATGTATCGAATAAATGTTGTTTATAAGAGTAACTACTTTAGCTCTTAACTTTGTTTTTTATTAATTTTAATTGAATTTAATTTAATTCATTTGAATTAAAATTAATTTAATTTAATTTAATGAATATTTATTTAGTTCACATATATAATATATGACGTTGTGTTTATTTTTAATCAAAAATAAAAATAAAAATAATTTTAAATGTTAAAATATTTTTGAGTATTTGATTTTATCTAGAAATAATATGTTTTAGATATGTACACATTAATATAGAGAGAGAGAGAGAGAGAGACGTAACGTAACAGATTTGATGTAAGACTTCATTTGCTCAATCATTGGGATGCTACCAACCGGAGTTCTGAGGTATCTCCTCTCCTATTTCGCAACTTTGGAGCATCCGTTGACTGACCATTAGTGTTCTTGTTTTCAATTATATTTTTCTCTTAATTAACTGTTGCTCTTTCAAGTTTTGAGTTTTCCTCGCATTTTCTCCATGGGGTTTGCTAATTGTTTCGTTTTTGGGGCTGTCGTACATGAATTGACTTGTTCTAGTGATTCTCTTTGAGATAATCTGTTCATTTAACTTGGGTTTGTAGAGAACGTGTGAGAGTGATTAATGGGTTCGACGTTTAGCAGTAATCTTTCAGTGTCTAAAGAGGATTTTGATGCATCACAAAGCCAAACTAACAAGAGGCATAAGTCGTTCCTTACTTGTGAGGGAAACTCTCGGTTGATTCCATGCCTTCCAGATGAATTATCACTTCAAATCCTCGCACGAGTTCCTAGGATATGTTACTTGAAATTGAAGTTAGTCTCTAGATCCTGGAAGCAAGCTTTGGTTAGCTCTCAACTTTTCAAGGTCAGAAAGGAGCTTAGAACAACAGAGGAATGGTTATACATACTCACAAAGGGTCAAGATAATCAGTTGTTCTTGTATGCTTTGGACCCTTTGTCTGGAAGATGGCAAAGGTTACCTAAATTGCCTGGCGGAGCTTTTGAAGATGAACCTCAGAAAGGTTTTGGTGGCCTTGGAATGTGGAATTTGGTGGGTTCAAATAGCCGAATTTCGTGTGCAATGAGAGGATGGCTGGGAAAGAAGGATGCCTTTGATCCTATCCCCTTCTCTGGTTGTGCTTTTGGAGCTATTAATGGTTGCCTCTATGTGCTAGGAGGATTTTCTAAATCTTCGGCCATCAGTCGTGTGTGGCAGTATGATACAATACTGAACTCTTGGACTGAGCTCCAACCGATGTCCACCGGGAGAGCCTTTTCTAAGATAGCCATCCTAAACAACAAGCTTTATGTTGTTGGAGGGATCACCAGAGGTCGTGGTGCAGTAACCACACTGCAAAGCGCTGAAGTGTTTGATCCTCATACCGGTTTATGGTCTCAAATGAAAAGCATGCCTTGCTCGAAAGCTCAATTATTGCCGACTGCCTCGCTAGCTGATCTATTCAAGCCTATTGCATCAGGAGTAACATCATACAGAGGAAAGTTATTTGTGGCTCAGAGTTTATATTGCTGGCCCTTTTGCATTGATATCGGAGGAGAGGTTTACGATCCGGAGTTGAATTCTTGGATTGAAATGCCGGTTGGCTTTAGTGAAGGTTGGCCTTCAAAGAAACCTGGTACAAAATTGAGTGCCCTGGTCAATGGTGAGTTGTATGTGTTAGATGCATTTAGTTCCAATGATACTGATAGAATTAAGGTATATGACAGTCAAGAGGATACCTGGAAAGTTGTGGTTGGATCCACCCCTGTTCATGAATTTGCTGACTCAGAATCTTCCTATTTAATTGCGGGTATACTCGGAAAGCTCTGGTTAATCACTAAAGATGACAATTGTAAGATCAAAATTCTGCAGGCTGAGATTGAATCTCCTTCTTCTTCTTCATCAGGCAATCGCTTTCATGAACATTTCTGGACTGTTGTTGCGACTAAGAATACTATGTCAACTGAACTGGTCAGTTGTCAGACACTCGAGATCTAATTTTATTATGATCAATGATTGACTTCGTTCCACATTCGTCTTTATGTCATTGCTTTGATGATGTGATATGATTTCTTGATTTGTATCTTAGGGTTGCAATGCAAATATGTGATCTGTATGTCAAAAGTTCTCATCATCAGACAGCATCAAGAATTTCTGTTTTCTTTTTGCGCGGTTGTTCTGTTATACAAAAAGGAGTGTGATCTTTTAGTGTTTGCTTTTCACAGTTCTTCCCGTGAACAGATTTTAGGTTGAATATCATGATTGCTGTTGAGCATATGTAACAATGTTTTGGCTACTGCAACATGGATGACTTTGCATGGATTGCAACTTTTTTCATGAGGAAACTTGTGCTTTGTTATCTATCAACTCTCCACTATTTTCATAAAGCATTCTACCTGAGTTAAGTAGACAACGAGTACATATGTTGAGCTACTACGTGATTCGATGAGATTCCGATAACTGATTGTACCTAACAATCTCATCGTTTAAATCTAGCTCAAAGTACCTGGATTATCATGGTCTGATGTTACCGATCAACTCGTTAGTTCCCGGATGGTAAACTCCTTTGTATCAGGTTTTCGTCGATCCTCACCTTTTATTTTGGCTGCATAGAAAAGCAATAATCCTTGCTGTAAGTGGTTTTGTCACATAATTTCGTCACTTTCTTAGTTAATGCTCTGCTCTATTGAAGAAATGGAAATCTCTAGTTGTTTAAGGCTATTAACGACTATAAAAAAACACAAAGAAAGCTTGGAACGTTAGGGTTGGCAAATAGATCAAAGCCCCTAGTCCGGTCAGGTAAAAAATAACTCCTCAGGCTGACCAGATATCAATCTAACCTGAAATCAAATCAAAGTTTGTATTACTTCTGTTCTTCAACAGGATTAGGCTTAGCTTTTTAGGCCAACACGAACCCAATCAGACTCAGACACCCACTTGCCTGAAGCCCATTTGAGATTCTGACGCTCCGGGCTATAAATAATATGTGGGTTCATGCCCTATAAAATGAAGAACTCTAATCAAGGTCGTGAGATGCTCTCACCCTTGGTGAGTTTTCACCAAGGCACCGAACATCTTATGGCATGCATAGCTCTTCTCCTTGGCTTGCATCGGTGTTGATTTGGTGTTTTGAAACAGAAAGTCCAAGATCTAGCTCACGGTTTAACCTTACAAGGTGCATCGAGTCTGAAGGATGGGTAAGAAAAAGAAAAAGAACAAAGTGAGAGAGATTACAGCTGAAATCGCAATGGGGTTACAAGCCGCCAGTCCTCATTGGTAATGTGACAATGTTGACGAGGAGGGAGTGCAAGAGGTTCGTGCGATGACCCCCTGTACGAAGCCACAAGCTAACCCGAAGAGGAACGTCGGGAATAAATCGCACCCGACCTTGGGAGTCACCAGGGAGAGCGCACTAAGGGCAACATCGCACGGTAGGCCTCTGGGAAGTGTAGAGGTAAGAGAAGTGAACGTGGTGTCGGGAGTAACCAAAGTTGGGGACACACAGACATCAAAGCCAGGTCGGGGTCGAGAACCAGAACCTTCGGGTTTCCAGAAAAGGGACGGTGAGAAAATGAACTCTGAAAAAATTGTGGTTACTGGTGTGTTGCGGAGTGAAATGCTGAGGGATGAGGAAGCATCCACAGCTGGCGAGGAGAGTGATGAGGGGAGTGACGGCTCTACAGAATCTGCTGATTCAGAAGAGGATGAGTCTGCACAGAAGGCGTTTGATAACATGCCAACTACAATCTGTACAGACACTGCCGAAGGGAAGAACCAGGCTTCAAATGCTAGTCTCTTCGAAAACAAACGAGCTTTGACACAACAGCTACAGCTGGAGTTTATACAGGTGGAGGAAGATGTAATTATGGAGGAAGAGGATATCATTCCAATTGAAAAAGAATGGGGTTTCTGCCTTATTGGATGCTTTACGGGGAGCTTCCCGGGTAACAAAGCATTGGAAGGGCTCATGGTAAAATGGGGAGTGCATTGTCGCACATTGATGCATGATCAAGGTTGGATAGTCTTCCAATTTGATACCGAAGAAGACCAGCTGAAGGTGTTGGCAGGGGGACCATACGTCCTACAAGAGAAAACTTTGTTGCTGAAAAAACTCACCCACGGATTTGCTTTCACCTATCAAGATTTTATGGAAGTCCCAATTTGGATGAAATTTCTGAATGTCCCGTTGGAGCTGTGGAATGGAAAAGCCTTGTCCAAGCTAGGATCCCGAGTAGGGAAACCGATTTGCCTGGACAAGATAACTAGTGAGAAAGCCAGAATTGGATATGCAAGAATTCTAGTTGAAGTGGATGTATCCAAACTGCCAGTGACTAGTTTTGCAGTTAAGATGCCGACGGGTGGAAGCTACAATCAAAAGGTGATATATGAGACTTTCCCAAGTTATTGCTTCCATTGCAAGCAATTCGGGGATAACCCTTTTGATTGTAAAGCTAATAGAAGCACCAATAAGATACAGCCGAAGGAAAGGGAGACAAGAAGGTAACTCTTCGGACAAAGGTGCAGCTTATTCGGATGGGGGCTATCCGAATCAGACCAAGCACGGGATCGAAATGGTGATTCCAGCACAAAAGAGTGGCCATTTGGAACCCAATAATGCAACACAATTAGACCAGGAAAATGGACAACCGATTCGGACAGAAGGGAGAAAGGAACTCCCTATGACCATTGCGGCAGAAAATGAAACAAGGGAAACTACAACCATGCATACCAGAAGGTCGGCCGGTGGGAATGCAGGGCATCAGAAAAACAGCAACACAAGTAAGATTATGTTGACATCTAACGGAGGAATGATTCAAGGAGATAAAATGCCATCCAATGTGGGAGCAAATAGCTATGGGCAGGAAAATGGTACTACAGCAGGATCAAAGAGAGTAGTAGGGGAGAGACCCTCCCAAGCCAAAAAATAATGAAGGTGTACTGCTGGATGTATTAGAGCATTGGGTACAATACAATTGCTGCAGGTTTTTGGATTGCCTTGGTGTCACTTCGGTAATGGTGGGAATTTGCTGAAAATTTTGCTTCTAGCCTCTCAATGGGATGTAATGGTGGACGCTTATTTAATTTTAGCGCTTCGGTTGTTTTGACTTTATGTTGTATTGATTTGGCTATTGTCCCTTTTCGGATGTAATGGGATCAATTAGGGTACCTTTGCATATACCTTCTCACTGGATGTATTTGGGAATTAGGGAACTTTAATGCCGATACACATTGATTGAGGTATGCCCCCAAAGAACTTTGTATTTACCTTTTTGATGAAATATATTATTTTCATTTTATCAAAAAAAGAACTTTAATTAGACCAGGGCACTCACTTTATGGAAACTCATTTGAGATTCAGATTAGGCTCTCGTGGCTTACATGAGGTCATATGTTCAAATCGTCTTTAGACATGCAGCTGTTTAAAAATTAAGATTAGAAATTCACCTCTTATAAAGGACCTACCCAACTCAAGCAGAAATTAGTTTGAGTATAAATGACTTAAAAGGTATTTTCTTATAGTTGGAGCCCTCATAAGACATCTCGTAAACAACCAAAACCAAAAATAAATAAATAAATAAAATGCAAAAGATGAAGCAGCAACTCCAACGGTTCTTAGAAAATGCAATCTATCTTACTCTTTTAACTACCCAAGGATAGCATACGCATTAGCCTTAACACAAACATATACAACATCAATTTGTCAACCTGGGATTATGAATGCAGATCAAAATTTTCATCTCCCTCAAACACTATTCGTCTAACACCAATGACAGTAGAGAGAACAAATTTCAATCGTGGCAGTGCAGGTAAGGCTTTTCTAGCAGAGGCACTGAAAATCCTGTTATGCACATCAGATATAAACAGAAGCAGAAGTTCTATCACCAAAGAAAAATTCCAAGCCCTAGCCATATCCAGGAAATTTTAAGAAGCAACTTGTGGTCTTAATAAACGAGAAACTCAGTACTACAGTGTTTAGAATAAAAGTAGAGTAGATTAAAAACAGACATTAAGTTTAAGGTGATGCATATCTGCAATTTAGAACTATCTCCAAGGAACTACCCTTAATCTTTAGCTCAAAACTTTGGTCTATAAATGGCCTACATTCATCTCTCTGCTCACCAAATTTGTTGGGGAGCTCCTGAGCACCACCATCCTTCATTGGGAAGATGCACTTAGAAACCAAAGAAGCCAAGTTCACTTGCTCTTTCCTTCTCAAATGTCTCAAAATACTGATATATAATTGTGACTGCAAGAAGGATTCCTGTGCCAGAACCGATTGCACCCATGAAATCTGCCAACACTGTCAGTGCACCAATGCACATCCCTCCAAAAGCTGCGGCTGTTGGTATGTAGCGATTCAATTCTTTCTGTAAGTTGGATTCCCTATGCCCGGGCATAACCATTTGTTGTTCCTGCACAATAAAAGTATGCCCATGATATGGTATGTTCATAGCTCACTTTACAAAGTAAAGTGAAACTTGAGTAGACAAATTTAGGGATGATAGGAGGAGACAAACTAATACCATAATGAGAAACTAATGCTGACCGCATGAGATAAAAAACTTTTCAAATAAGAGACACAAATATATAAATGTAAGAAAAATGATGGCAAGTTTAAAGCCATGAAACAAAACTCAAAACAACAATACCCAATAGACTGCTGAAAGTCTCCCCTTTTTATTATGAAATGTGACGGAAAAAGGGAAGAGCAGAAGAGCATCACTTTATATGGTTTTAAAACCCGATCTTCAGATGAAAAGATATTGACAGTATAAGGCCAACAACCCAAATAACGCCGCAGCAAAAACACCGACAATTAGTTGAAGAATAAACAAGTCAATCCTAAGCAAAAGCAACAGCATGAAGAAGCATTTTCACAACAAGCTGAAGATGTGCTATAAGATCTGTTATGAAAAAAAAATGCCCACCAACAACATTGAAATTTCTTCAAAACACAAAACGGAAAATGAATGAATAATGAGGTTGTTTACCTTGAGCTGCTTGGCCACGTCTTTGGCAGAGGAGCCAGAAACTTCAATCCAAGTTTTTGAGAAAAGAGCACATGCTGACAACATAAATACTAGATAGAAAAGTGCATGGAATGGATTTGCAGCCATATCAGCCAAACTGCAATGAAACAAAGGAAACTGTTAAAAAAATCTTCCCACAGAGAGATGTATCTGAAGTTAGAAGCAAATTATCACGAAAAGATGCAGTTAAATAGACCAAAATAATGGATCTGAGTACACATGTAAGCACTGGCTTGCTGACTTAACGGCGCAATTCAGTGCATGTAAGAGAGGGATATACAGAGGTAGCAGTTTTAGAACTGAAATTAACATAATCACCTTGATGGTGCAGTAATATAATATGCAAGGCCACCAACAGGAGCTGACTGACCACCATATTCTGATTCCTTCCATTTACCCAAAAGATCCACAAAGAAATTTCCACTATATTTCCTGTGCAATAACTGGAGAGAATAAAGGGGTTAGTAAACTAGCAGATCAATCCAACTTCAACCTCCAAATATGAACCCAGTACCTGGGAGATGAAGTAGAGGTTAGATACAAGAGCTGATTGCAGAATAATGGGCATGTTGGAAGTGTAGAAAAGCTTGATAGGATATGAACCCTGCTGTCCACGAGCATTTTTTGACCTCACAGGCAACACAACACGGAATCCTTGGAAGTAGATAACAATGAGGAAGATCAAGACTGTAGCAAGCAGATTTGTCACATTTGGAAGATTTTGCCGATAAAATGCCTCACGAAGAGCGCGGACCTTGTCTGTTCGAGTTATCAGCAAATGGAACAAAGCAATAACAGCACCTTCAAATTCAGCACCTCGTCCGCTGTTAATGGTGGTTGGACTAAATGCCTTCCAAATAATGTTTTCACTGAAAAGCAAACATAAAATGTTCAATAAACCCAAAATATGACGTTACCTACTACTATTTAACGCAAACAAAAACTTGTAGAACTCAACAAGTTAAAAGAAATCTTCTGTTAGACAAATACAGAAGAATAGCTCACCAGATGTTGGTTGCTATGAAAAGGGAAATTCCAGAGCCCAAGCCATATCCTTTCTGAAGCAGCTCATCCAAACAGATAACGATGATCCCAGCAAAGAAAAGCTGCACAATGATAAGTATGGCATTGCCTACTCCAAGTTGGCTAACACTCCCATACATGCCAGAGAGCACATATGCAACTGCTTCACCAACAGCTATCAGGATACCTAACAACTTCTGAGCACCATTTCTGGAATAAAAAGGGAATAATCACCGGATTATAAATGGCAAAAGATGCCAAAGGAAATGGAAACCGCATGAAGGCAGAAACGCATCCCAATTCCAGGCAATTATAGCTTCCAAAATCAATAAACGCATCTCAACCTAATATTCATCAGCTAGATGGATCTACATCATCCACTAGGCTTAACATTTACAAAAGATATATGGTCTACTTACAACAGAGCACGGTCTTCGCGTACGTTATTATCCACTTCAATGATCTTTGACCCAGCAAGAAGTTGCATGACCAAGCCAGACGTCACAATAGGTGTGATACCAAGCTCCATGACAGTACCCCGATTGGACGCAAGAATGACTCGCATCCAATAAAAGGGATCTGCTCCGGTCGTCGAATGAATCCCATACAGCGGCAGTTGACTGCACACCAAGAAGATGAAAAGAGATATCACAGTATATATGACCTTCTCGCGAAACGGAACTTTCCTATCGGCACTCTGAACTTCTGGAAGAATCGCCAGAAAAGGCCTAACAAGGTGAAGAACCCTAAACCCACCTCCCATTTTACTTACACGCTCCTTACCAAATCCAATTCAACCTGCAAGCAGAACACCCATCCATCATACACACAACTAAACGACTCACATGAATGCATCAATCTAAGATATTGAATTGAATTTAGCATGCAAAGTATCCGATCCAAGGAAAGAGATTAGATCAGGTAAAACAAAGATCTCATCGACAAAACTAACCGTAAGCCAAATCTAGTTTCAATTCAAAATAACAAATCGAGAGAGAACTGACCTTGCGGGGCGAAGACTACGAAGAGATCCGAGAAGAGCAAAGTCAGATCTAATCAAACGGAGGACGAAGACCACGCGTCCTACCTAGGGTATAAAATGAGCTTTTAGAATTTAGAGATTGCTTTTATATATATATATAAGCTTTTTCAATTTTGATTTGGTTGGAATGCAAACTCTTCACACATAACAACTTCCTATTTATTCTCAAATTTTAGCTTTACAATACTTAAATATATATACATATATATTAAGTAATTTTATTCAATTTTTAAAATTTTTTTAAATAAAATTTATTTATTATAATATTTTTAAAATAATTAAAAATCTCAATTGATCCGTCAGTTTACCTATAGAAATCTTGAATTGTGCAAATTTCAG
>JANIHY010000209.1:3023858-3035939 GCA_027479065.1 Erythroxylum brevipes
ATATTTTTAATTCTTAAATTTTAATTAAACAGTTAAATCTTTTAATTTTTTATTTAATTTTAAATTATCAGATAATATAGAATAATATTATTTTCGTATAAACAAAAAGACGCGTGTATAAGAAAGCCTTCTTTCGGCTGCTTGGCTGGCGTGATGGGATTGTGTTATCCTCCAGTTGTTTGTGATGATGAAAACAAACATCTTTATTATGAGGCGGATCCACCAAATTATACTTTTTTAGTTTTATTCCCATTCCTTTTCACATGAGATACGTCACAGCTGGACTAGAAAGGGATTGACAACACAACCGCTTTCAATACTTTGCTTTTTCCAATTTCTATGTTAGTTTTGAGACATTTTAGCCGTAAAGTTTTATTGAGTCATGAAAATTTCTTTTTTATTTATTGTCATATTGATGTAACACAATAATTAAATAACTCGTTCAATTCGGATATTCAATGTTATATAATTTTTCAATTCCGTTTTTAACATTGAGATCAGATATTAGGATTTCGTTTCGTACTTATTGGTATCAAATGGTACATACCACACCGGTCAAAAAATAATACGAAATAAGGGTACTTATGTATCGGATATAAATATCGATAAGTACTAACCTATTTTGTCTGATATTGACCGATACTGACCTATATTTATAATACGGGTTATATATCGGCAGTATCTGAAAATTTGAAAAATATAAGGATTAAATTACAAAATTTTCATTTGTTTTTTTAAATTTCACTCATCCTTCTCTCCTTCCCTTCATTATACTGGCTATATACAAGTCAGTATTGAAAAATTTTAAAAATATAAGGATTAAGTTGCAAATTTTTTTAAATTGTTTTAAAATTTCACTCCCACTTCTCCCCTTCCCCTTGCTCCCCCTTGACGACAATTGACTGTTTTGTAAATTTAAAAAATTTTAGAGATTATTTTGCAAATTTAAAAAATTACCCTAAACGATACTCAATATTGACTGATATTAGTATAGTATTGTACCAGAACCTAATCAGACACCAAATCTGATCGGTATTTGCAACATTGATTGGGATACAGTTTACTTTAATAACTCTTATTTTAAAAATTAATCAATTTATTAATTAATCGGTCATTTTTTTAAATTAATAAAATTTATGTCAAAATAAATATATTATTTTTCATTTAATAATCTTTTTGATTAATTTNNNNTTTTAATCATATTTTAAATTCTTTAATTTTATTTAATCTTTAGTTAGTTTCTGACAGTTTAATACCAGTTAAAATTTTAAACCATAAACTTCTTATGTTACTGTTTTAACCTTCAGTTTGGGTTTTAAAACATTAATATAACATGACTCTTATGCTTTTTTTTCCCGGTTAAAACACAATTTATCATATAATTATTAAAATAAGAGATATGAATTGTTGTGACATTTTATGAAATATTAGTCTAAATCTATTGTATTATGAATAATTTTGTATTAAACTTTCATTTGTATAATCTTATATCAATCAAAAACGCCTTTCAACCAGATCATAGGCCTTGATTCACCCTCCATGGTTGAACCTTGCAAATTAAAATCAAAGAAATTGTTGAATAATTGAAATAACTTGTTAAAATTATTTAATTTGTGCATGTAATTTGGAAAATTTCTTTAAAAAGAGAAGAAATTGATAAAAAATGTATCGTCTCATCGAAAATCTTTTTTAAGAAATTAAAAAATTTCATTAATGGTCAAAATTACAAATGGAGATTTGAAAACAACTTAGGCAACAACGCATAACTCAACTCATCAGAAGATCAATATTACTGCGTTTTATCTCAAGACAAACTAATACAATGCGACATTGTTGGAATATACCTACCTTGACAATTAGGGTAAAACCACCTACGTCTTTCTCGCGTCTTCGAGAAATTTCTCCAATTTCGAAGGACGATTTGATGTGACTGTCTCTGGTATTGAGGAGAGGCTCTGGAGGTGGTGAGAACTCCGACGGTTGACAAAATCTTCGATCGGCTTCCAAAGGATTCTTTTTCACAGGTAATCGAGGGGTTTCCTCTGAGAACATCTTTGTAGCTTCCAAGTGTTCCAGTGTCTCTTCAAAAAACTTGCCGATTGATCCTTACAAACTTTTTTTTAATTAATCACTTTTTTAAATTTAAAATATAATTAAAACATAAATTGTTACAAATTATATTTATTATTTTATAAATATAATTTAGAATACTTAAAAAAGGAGAAAGAATGAATAATGACCACAATCTTGCTAGAGAATATAAAGGTTACATGGTCAATTTCGGCGTGGAGATGTGGATGGACCCCTCCAAATCCCCATTGGTCACTTAGATTTCCTCTTTTGATTTCATTATCCAACATGGCTTCTTGTAACGATCGTTAAGACCATCCAATTGAATTGGAGCAAAGACCATCACTACATCTTTGTGATCTTGTTAAGCATTAGCCATGGCTGTGACATCTGGTGCTTTGTTAAACGGATTGGGATCATCCTTCTTGTGTGGAGGACATAAAAGCAAATCCCTCCTGGGTATTGGAGCAAATAGAGATGAAAACAGTGCCGCCGGTACTAAGAAGATGGTGGTGGTTGCTGCCGCTGCTACGCCTAAAAAATCTTGGATTCCCGCCGTTAAGGGCGGTGGCAATTTCCTTGATCCTGAGTGGCTCGATGGCTCGTAAGTTAGTTAGTTTTAAGTTCCTCCTTCTCTAGTACTTTTTCACTATACTATTGATCTGACACACACATTTCGTCGGACACATAGGCTTCCAGGTGACTATGGTTTTGACCCATTAGGCCTAGGGAGAGACCCGGCGTTCCTGAAATGGTATAGGGAGGCGGAGCTCATACATGGTCGGTGGGCAATGGCTGCGGTGGTTGGTATCTTCGTGGGACAAGCATGGAGTGGCATACCATGGTTCCAGGCTGGTGCAGACCCAGGTGCCATTGCCCCATTCTCATTCGGCTCTCTCTTGGGCACACAACTCATTCTCATGGGATGGGTTGAGAGCAAGAGGTGGGTTGATTTCTTCGACCCAGATTCGCAATCGGTCGAGTGGGCAACGCCGTGGTCTCGAACTGCGGAGAACTTTGCAAACGCCACTGGCGAGCAGGGCTATCCCGGTGGCAAGTTCTTTGACCCCTTAGGATTTGCAGGGACTCTCAAGGATGGTGTGTACATTCCTGATGTGGAGAAGCTTGAGAGACTTAAAGTTGCAGAGATTAAGCATGCTAGGCTTGCCATGCTCGCTATGTTGATCTTTTACTTTGAGGCTGGCCAAGGCAAAACTCCTCTTGCTGCTCTTGGATTGTAAATGTAGATGATCGACCTAATCACTTCCCTCCAACATAACTCGTTTTGTTTTTGTCTTGAAGGATTAAGAGTAATGATAGATCAATCAGAAGTAATTATGTTATCTTTGATATTGAAAAAAACGAGTTTGCCAACATCTTTAAATCAGAACAATGAGTTCAGTGACATGAAAAAGAGAGGCTTCAATGGAGATGGAAGAACAATGGAAAAACAGAGTTACTAACTTATTAACTGCCAGTAGCCATCATAAACTCTCCTTCGCAAACTACTTCCCTTCCAACATAAGCTTTCCCTTCCATCTTAGCAATTCCGAATCGCTTCTGCAACTTGATGAGTGTCATTCTCATAACTAAGGTGTCTCCTGCAATCACTGGTTTCCTGAATCTGACTTTGTCAATCCCAGCAAAGAAGAAATTATCCCGAGAGCCTCCGACTTCTGGTTGCAAGATGACTAAGCCACCAACTTGTGCCATTGCCTTGTTTTGAATCATAACCAGTGCAAGTAAGTGCTTAAACAACTGAAATGGAAAGCATTTAACTTATGCAAGAAGATGTTAACGTGTGAATCTATACGAGCGAGGTTGACTTATTTTATGAGAACAATGAAGAATATGGCAGACTTCAGAGCAAATCGTCAACAAACTGCAACCATAATCTCCAAACAGAATCATCTATCAGTCCCTAAATAAAACCTATGGAAAATCATAACATTCACATCAAATATGTTAATAGAATTCATAAGGACTAGTCGCTAGCAGTTAGATTAATCCGTTTCACATCTAATTTACTGACATTAACTATGGGAATAGCAACTAAAACGATTCTATACAGACAACAAAACCATAAAAAAAAGTAGCAATAAGCTTGCATCTGCATAACATTGAAGGGTTTTAACAGGGCCCGGGAAAAAATTGGACTGGTATCAAATAGGCCATATACAATCAGAATACGAATCTCTATTCATTGAACTTCGCCAACCTACTCTGATACCAATGAAGAGTTTCGAGAGCACCCGGGGAGAGATTAAAGTGGATCCAAGTGAGCCCATATCTAATCAAGACATCATATCTTAATCCAAAACCTTAAGACTATATGAGTCCTATCTTTATATATAGCTCAATTCATCTTTATGTTTCTTTTCGACGTGGGATTACTGCACTTGTGAATTTCCAACAAACATTATATCCATTATATCCATCCTTGGAGTTATCAAGTCTCAACCACCATATTGATCCAACATCAGATTGGAAACTAAAATGCATTTATGTTTCTTCCAATGGGTGGTAAGGTCAGCTAGTTATGACTTAACCTATGTATCATTTACTTTGATACACCTATTGATGCACAAGAATCATGCTGAAGTGGGGTTTTCAATGGTACTTGTACGGTAAAAGTATTGTTATGGAATTATATCCTAGTTTTGCTATATTCCTGAAATGCACCATGGTCGATCCCAAGCTTTTTGTACTCATGACTGTAAAGAGCAGGGGTTTACACGAAACACTCATCAGCATGAATCCACAATCAGCTCATGTCAAAGAATTAGTGACAAGCCTAGAATGTCTCATTTCAACAAAATAATACAAGTCAAGAGAGCAATACTCTTTTAATAGCAAATCAACTATAGATGCAATGGAAACGGCCAGCTAGAACTGCACTTGAAATTACCTCAACCATGAGAACACCAGGCATGATTGGCCTCTCAGGAAAATGACCGGGAAAGAAATTGTCATTTATAGTCACATTCTTAATGGCAACAGCTGAAACTCCGGGAGTGTACTCAATCACTCGATCTACTAAGAGAAATGGAAACCTAAACAACAAAGTATCAAGAAAAGGAATCCCAACAGGAACGTTATCAGCAGTTTTTGGATTCAAACACTTTGACTCGGAGTAAGAAGCAAATATCTGAGATTAAGTACTAACCCAAGCTATAAGACGCTCACCTATGAGGCAAAATCTCACGAATCTGGTTGATATCCATCACAGTAGGATAAGCCGCGTATCCTAAAAACCGCAAAACCCACAAATAAAATAAGATATAGTAGAATGTAAAATGGTAGAAATAGGCATTCAAATCACTTACTCAGCTCAATGGGTGTCTTCTTTTCATGTGGGTCTTTAGCAGAAGCAGCATCAAGAGAACAATGGGTAGTGAAAAAGTTGAAATTTTTATTGTTCTTCAAAAGGGTAGAAGCGAAATGAGGTCTCTGATTAGGAAGTGAAATGCGAGATGGAAGGAAAGCATCGTTGCAGAAACCATGAGAGGGCGAATTTGAACGGGAGCTAAGAGAAGAATAATAAGAAGAAGAAAGTAGAGTATTAGTAAAAGCTGTGCTTGCCATTAAAGGTGAGATCTTTACACGCCCAGGTCTATGCTACAACTCAGAGCTAAGGTGGCCGTAGTGGTGGTGGTGGTGGTGGTGGGTATTGTATTAATATTGACGATGCTGCTATGAGGTGTTGTTGGGGGCGACAATAACGAGATAAACACAACTCCATGTGTTAGGTTGGTTGGTCAGAAAATGGGACGGAGCCTCCAATCCAAATTCACCAATAGTCACTCAACTCAGTGGGAAGAAAAGGACTGTTCTTTGAATGGCGACTACCATAATTCGCGGAATTGCTAGTGGTAGACGCTCATGAGCTCAATTACAATGGACAAGCTTTCTTGTTTGTTTCGTCCCGTTTCTTATATCATTCGTGACGTTGAATATGGCTGTGGGAGCAACATCCTTCGACCTCCTTGTGGGTTTTGAGGGTGGGTTCTTTGTAGGCCGTGGGTTGGTCACCTCCTCCTTAGCAGATCGCTGAGTACCTGATTTATATCCTCCTAATTGTTTCATCGGGCCGGGGTGTGGAGGCTATTTAAATTGGGGATTCAACCTTTTGCTCCAAGGATAAAAATGTACCTAGTGGAATGGGTTCGCCCGATAGCTTTGTCCTAACTCGAGCCTAATCCCCGTAGGGCTCAAGGTAGCCTGAAATCCGACTCAGCTCAGTTCAGCTAAGGCAATTCAAGGCTCGGCTTGGCTCGATATTTTTTAATTTTTAAATCAGTAATAAATTAATATCTTTTTTTTTAATTGTCGAGTCTCATGTGGAGCCAAGCTTAGGCAATCATAGGTAAATCCAAGGCTCGATTTTGTAAATAAGTAGGCCCAAGGTTTGATCAACTCATGCATGACTCGGTAATCTTGGGTTGGATCCCGACCAAATATGATCTCTATTTATGATATAATCTAACTTGCATAAAAGTTAATAGGATAAATTTCACTAAAATTCAATTGAAATCTAAGCCGCTCGCCGCTCGCCGCTCGATTGGAATTTAATCCAAACTCTTTATAATTACATTAAAATAATTTAAACTTTAAACAATCCTTTGAAAGGGTGTTCAAATAAAAATGACATTTAGGTCTAGACCTTGCTTGACCTACTATGTTCCCATTCGAGGTTCATGAGTAAAAGCTCGAATTGATCGAGCCTTCGACTCGCCAAGGCCAAGCTTGGTGTAAGACCTAGCAATTATTAAAAAATGATGTTGCTTTGTAAAAATAATTTTATTTTTTATTTTTAGTTTTAAATATATCAAATTAGGTCGGATTAAATTGATCTCAAGCTTGGGCTCAATTGCTGGTTTCTTCATTTGGGCCCCAACAAAGGCTTCCGAGTTCGACTACTTAAGACTTGGGCCACAATAAAAGCTATTGGGTCAAACAAGAGAGTCTAACTTGACTTCAACATGACCTATTGACATCCCTAGCTTCATTTGAGTTCTTCAGGTTGGCCTTCAAGGCGAACTTTTAAGCTTAACTCTAACTCAAAGCTCGGGTAACTTATATCATCACATCCGTATACATCTTATTTGAAGTTACGTGATAAAGCAGAATTTGAAAAAATCTGATGGTACACAATCTTATTTTTACACGCACAGCTTATTCACGACTTCTCAATATAATTGAACCGAACCAAATCGGACCAAGCATAAAGATTAGACCAAAACTAGTGGTTAGGACAGCATCATCAAGTGGCAACCATGAGTGACAAGTTGCAGACAAGCAACGATACCATTGGCTACGATCATTAGAAAAAAAGTAAAAAACAGCCTTATGCTGTCACGTATAAATTATTAGTATTCGAGTTGCAAATAACGACGCCTAAGCACACTTCTTGCTTTTTCCTTCATTGTTATTACCTCACCATTTTGTCTCTTCTTCCTTTCAAAGATGTACAAAGCCACTTCCCAGATCCGCTTGCTCTTTCAGGATCTTCTGTGACTAAATTACTTGTTTACGGTATATCTGTTCGGCTCTTGTCCCCTGATTAAAGCATGTAACTCTTTGTTTCATAACCCTTTTTTTTTTCCCTCTTATGTAGCTTGTAGATTTTCATTGGCGTAATTTTGATGAACCCATGTGTTTTTCAATCTTCTTCTCCACTAACTCCACGTGGGTTTTGGATTCTAAATCGTGAAAGCTCCGTTTGGGATTGGGTTTCTGTGATTTGTTCGTTGACTGTTTTATTAGTACGGTTTCTTTCATCTTGAGTAAGAATTTTCTGAAAAGTGAAAACCCATGTTTGTATTACTTCCATTGATTTTTCCTGTCGATTCCTTATTCCTAAAGCTCGGTGCTTTCTGTAGCTCTCTTTTGGGTCGTAGTTGGTTCTTGAATATATTACCAACTTTTCTCTTCTAGTTGTGTGGTTCTTTTGTGTGTTGACTTGTATTTGGTGATTTATTTGATAAGAAAAAAGAAATATATCTGAAGACCAACCGAAATGCTTAGTTTTTCTTACCATAAAGTCCTTTTGGTAGCTGTAATTACCTCGTGAATGTCAAATCTCAGTGCTTTCACTAATATATAATTTTCAACCTTAGTTTGGATGCTGTAGTTCATAGAGATGTATGAAAATTTGATCTCAGATCTACTTCTCATATGAATTTGTTATTGCTCTGTTCTTTCTTTACTTTAAATATAGCCCCTTATTGCCTTATTCAGATCAGTTTGTTCTGTACAAGCTTAAAGTAATTATGCTGCAGGTACACTTACTTAGACCAGGACTTAAATTTCTTCATGTTTTTATGAATATGCTTTTCCGCTAGTTAATTAGAATTCCTTCTAATTGAAAGTTGAATATTGAAGCTGTGAAAGTGTTCCGAAATTGGAACAGGCTTTGCTCTTAGTTTGTTGAATCGCATTTGCTCTAAACACATTTGTGTTTTAACTTTCTTTAGTTGCAAGTTCTTACCTTTATTGCTGTCGTTACTGCTTTCCCTCTTTCAAATTTGTTGCTTACCTTGTGCTTACTTGTCTTCATCGTTTTTCCATTTTGATAGGCTAGATTTGATCTGAAGAGATACATTGGTTATTTCCCTTTGCTTGTGATAATGGTATCTGAGGTTAGTGTACATTTCTAAACTAGTGATATATGTCTGTATTCTACAAAATGAAGTTTTTCTGAACTATCAATGTCAAACCAAAGTACTTTAACTCAGTTTCACCTGATCTGCTCTAAAGTTTGATCCCACATAACTTCCTTTCTGACTTGGGTTTTAGTTGAACTTTGTGCTGTTATATCGTGAGTTATTCATACTCCCAGAATTTAAACTAATCATTTTCCTGATTTTATGCTCTGGTTTATTTTCTGCTCCACAATTCTGAAACCATGTACGAATTTAAGAAGTTTTTTGGTAGTTCAACATTCTGGTTGATCAGTTGTGAATTCCCAAGTAGATTTAAATTATGCTTGATTCTAATCTTCATGCCTAAATGTTGGAAATTTTATTTTGATTCTGTGCGGCAGTAATTGAAAATTTTAGTATCATTCTCAGGTGTATGAAGCTGAAGTTTTTTGGCAGAGGGAGCATAAGGTGCTCCAGTGATCAATTTGGATCAATATTGACTATTCTCATCAAGGGCTTTTATCCTAGAAATGTTGTGAAGTATTTTTAGGGCTCTGGTTCCTGATCATTTGGTTCTCCGCTGACATTTTTGTGAGGATGGACAGATCGGACACGTCAGGATTTGTAAGCGGCGGAGATAGACGATCCACTCTTCGCTTTGATTTGTAGACTAGCCATTGGCATGTGCTGAAATCTGCGGATTAGTCATCTCCTCTTCTTTAGCTCTACACTGAAAATTTAGAGATGAAAATGAACAAGAACGGTGTGCAGTTCTGTGGGATGGTTGAACTTGCGAAAAATGATGTTGGTGATACTGCTCTGCGCTTGGATTGCCTTGGTTATGGAGGGAGCAGCTTGAACAGATTTGTGAGCAATGAAAACAACGCCAAGTTTGATTTTTCCAATTGCCCAGATGATGGCTGCAGATTAGTACTTGGACTGGGTCCAGCTCCTACTGCACAGATTGGGGATTGTGATAATGTTGGGATGGACAAGACCAAAGTAACAGTTACTACTGCGCTGTCTCCTATAGGTGTGCCATCTGAGGATGATTCTATCCTAAAACTTGGTCTTCCTGGAAGGGTGGAGGAAGTTTTTCATGGGTTTGATTTTTCAGTTTCAGAGAGTGCTATCAGTGTGCGTCCTCAGAACCATGTATCTGGCAACAATAACAGACTCGTCATTCCTGTTGTTGATGAGGGTTCCACCTCTGCCAAGCAATCAGGTGGCTACATGCCATCACTTCTTTTGGCTCCAAAAGAGAGCAGTGGAAATGTGCCTATGCTCACCAAAGAAGCACTTAACTTTGGGAGTAAATCTTGCCATCAACTGAAGCTATGCAATGAACCATCTGCAACCTCAGATTTCTCTATAGCAACCAATTCTGAACAAACGACGACCACTGCATCTTCAGATTATAGATCCGGCAATACAAAGAAATGCAAGTATTTTGGTTGTACAAAGGGAGCTCGAGGGGCAACAGGTCTTTGTATTGGGCATGGTGGTGGGCAGAGATGTCAAAAACCAGGCTGTAATAAAGGTGCGGAGAGTCGAACTGCATATTGTAAATCCCATGGTGGGGGAAGGAGGTGTCAACACCTGGGTTGCACTAAGAGTGCCGAAGGGAAGACTGACTTTTGCATATCTCATGGTGGTGGCAGGAGATGTGGATTTCCTGGAGGATGTACCAAGGCTGCAAGAGGGAAGTCAGGACTATGCATCAGGCACGGTGGAGGGAAAAGGTGCAAGATTGAAGGCTGCACTCGAAGTGCTGAAGGACAGGCCGGCTTATGCATTTCTCACGGTGGTGGGCGTCGTTGTCAATACCTAAGTTGTACAAAAGGTGCTCAGGGAAGTACCATGTTCTGCAAGGCTCATGGTGGTGGAAAACGATGCATATTCGGTGGATGCACCAAGGGAGCTGAAGGCAGTACACCATTATGCAAAGCACATGGTGGGGGAAAACGCTGCCTTTATGATGGCGGTGGGATTTGTCCCAAAAGTGTTCATGGAGGAACAAACTTCTGTGTCGCCCATGGTGGTGGAAAGAGGTGTATTGTGCCAGCCTGCACAAAGAGTGCTCGTGGCCGTACTGATTGTTGTGTTAAGCATGGTGGAGGGAAGCGATGCAAGTATGAAAACTGTGAGAAGAGTGCCCAGGGTAGTACCGATTTCTGCAAAGCTCATGGTGGTGGTAAGCGATGCTGTTGGGGACAAGGTAAATGTGAGAAATTTGCAAGGGGCAAGAGTGGTCTATGTGCTGCTCATACCAACATCATCCGGGAACAGGACTTCAACAAGGGTGGCTTAATCGGTCCTGGTCTCTTCGACGGCCTTGTGTCTACTTCTTCAGCAGCAGTCAGCAGCACTGACAATAATTGCTCATCAGGAGTGAGTACAATCTCCGACTCCATTGACTCCCTCAAGAAGCCAGCAAAAAGACAGCATCTCATACCGCCACAGGTTCTTGTTCCTCTATCTATGAAATCTTCATCCTGTACAAGTTCATATGGTGCTGATAAGAAAGGGGAAACCAGAAATGGACATTTCCCTAGCACTGGTGGTGTTAGTATGGTTAACATTGGTGGACTCAAGACTTCTGATTACCTGGTTCCTGAAGGAAGGGTTCATGGTGGTGGTCTCATGTCATTGTTTGGTGGGAACCTGAAGAAGGCGATAGGTGGAATATGAAGCTAGAAACTGCTTCAGGAATTGAGAATTCATTTCTCAGTGTGTGAAAAAATTGTGCATAAAACTTCTGAATTTGATTGGTAGGGCTCAAATGTGTATTATGTTATTGGTACTTGAATTTCTTAGTTTCTAGGTTTGATTGTTGAAATAAGGCCTAGAAATTTGTAAGAAAACACTATTCATGCCTGCACATATGGGCATAAAAATGTTGATGTGGGAAAATCAGGTACTGAACCTTGAACATCAGCTCAGGGCCAGGATTGTTGGTATTATATGGCATTGTTCACATCAGTGTAACTAGTAAGTATTAATGCACAATATGGTGTATGGACAGTAAGCAGCGTATGTGAGCATGGCAGATTTCCTTGTTCTTTATTTCCTTCTGATCTCATATAGAAGATAAAAAGTGAAAATAAACAACTTATTATTAACTACACTTTAATTCATGATTTGGAAGTATTTTTACAGTGGCATCAGCTCACAACCAATATTATGAATACTTTACCAGATTTGGTACTGAATTAAGTTTTAATACGATATTATACTAGTGTTGGTTAATATTGAATATTGCTTCGGATATTTTTAAATTTATAAAATAATTTTTAAATTTTTTTAAAAATTACAAAATAATCTATTGTTATATTACAAAGTAGTTTGTATATTTTTAACCCTATTT
>JANIHY010000209.1:3046757-3063969 GCA_027479065.1 Erythroxylum brevipes
CCGATGGCAACGAACGCCACCTGTAAACCAAGATGATATGAACATGTCAAATTACTAATTTGGTTAAAAACAGAGTGAGTAGGTGCTAATTGTTGAAATGTAGAGAGAGATGCACAAAATGAACAAAACATCAACCCAACTAGCAAATAAACTTGCAATTCTCCTGTCATATTTCCACAACCAAACAGAGAACAGGAGGGATTATAATTGTGTGCTGACCATCCAAATTAAATCTCATCATCATAATCAGATCTTCAGAACGATGATCATGCTAAGGAAAAATAATCTTGATTTTTCCTATATGATGATTATCAGAATTTAGAAGCACTGAGTATGATTCATGCTATAGTAGAAAAGAAAACAGGTATGAGCTTCAAAAATGTAACGCCCCATTATATTCACAGGCAATAAGCTTTTGCAGTTGTAATTTGTTCTGAAAGGGGGTCTTTTTTTATGTCCCTGTGAAGCTATTGCAGTTATAATTTGTTCTCAAAAAGGACTTGTTAATGTCCAAAACACGAAGACGAACACAGAAAAAAAAGGTTATAATATTTTGTTTCAGTGATGAACCTTTCCGAAGTCTCGGGTAGAAATAATTGATACAACTCGCTTATTCTCTGTGAAGACATTACAATACATACTATTGACAGCAATAGGATTAACCTGCAAGTATGAAGCACTACACATCAGGGGACGACCAAATAAAAAATTGTGCAGATTAGAAACAATAAAAAATTGCTTCAGCTGCAATTAGTCCACATTACCGTATATAAGCTTCCAGGTATATGTATAAATTGGTCTATGGTTCCTGAAACTGGAAAATGGTAACGGTGGTAATCCTGCAACAGATTCCAACAAAAAAATTAAAAAATCTGGGTATTATGACAATTTTAGTCTCTTCGCAGCAAAACAGGAGATGTAAAGAAAATTGTGGAGAAAATCCAAGTTTGTCCCTAATTTATGAAAAGTTGAGGACAAGGAATTTTTATTGTTATAAATTGTGTCCTCCTAGTTTCATAGTCCAACTGGAGATTTTCTGTTCTTTCTTTCTTGCTTCACCACGGATGCAACGCATGGCCCAACAATGTCCTTGCAGTATATGGATGAACACGTAGGCCATTAGACTTCATCTCTTGAATTTATCAAGGTTCTTTTGTCGTTAAACTCAAATTCTAAATTGTGAACACGATAGCAGATAAACAGAACTTTGCAATAGCTCTTCTCTGTGTCTATTAGGCAATGGCCAACTTGTAATCCACCTACCAGAGAGGGTTCAAGCATTTAATAGTACTCTTTACCTTGATATTTCATAGCTAGTGGCAACAAGTTGGAGATAGGTTTGGAAAACTAAAACAGACTGTTCCCGCCAGCATAACTTTATATTTAAGGCCTTGAGTTGAGCTAGCTAATATACAAAAGAAGCCAGAGCAGCAGAATATGAAAAGAGACTGTCAAATACCTGAGGGGCCAAGCGGAATATAATTAACGTTCCATCAAGAAAGGTGTCAGAATGCTTTTTATCTCCCAGAAGACCTTGAATAGAGAATTTCCGGCCCTGGGATTCATAAGAAGCACTACTTAGAATAAATAAAACAAAAAAAGGAAAATAATGAGAAATGTATGTATATGATCTGGACTTCGATGCAATGTATTTAAACTCGCCATGTGCAAAGAAACAATATTATTCTCAGCGTTAAGTATCTGATTGACAATGTAAAACTCTACCACTGGATGATTGTGTTATTAGTACTTGGTTCTGGGTAGATCTCAACCAACTGAAGTTTGAATTCATTCATTTTCTAGAAATGATTGCAACATTAGACTGGTAACCTGATTGATTAGCCATGGGAATTGTAAATATTCTCCAGAACTCGAATATTGCTTGGCCATTATCAAAGGGCACCTAAGATCTTAAAAAATTTCAGTTAATCAGTCTGGTTCAAAATATACAGGATGTACACGGTTCAGTATTGGTTCGTCCGTCTGAATCTACATCTTTGTAAGGATCACTACACTTCTGGTCACACTTGGACCTTTCTCCTTTTCAAAATTTTGGGTTTTTGGGCTAGACTGGGAATCAGGTTGCCCGGTTTCTAAATTTTAAAATTTTAAAAATATATGTTTAATCGGACTCGAACTTGAACTAGGGCTCAGGCTTGGAACGAACGGCCTGATTGGAATTCAGGCCCAAATCCAAATTTTCAAGTCCTAACCCAAGCCCAGCACAACCCATTGCCAAGACTAGATGTGTGTACAAATTTTAAGCAAAAAATTTCCATACAAAAAAACTATCTTATCTACAAAAGTGTGTGACCAACAAAGTGAATCAACAACATTCTAAAAGCTTCCTCCACCGCATTCAAAATCCTAGTAGATCTTTCCAACAGAAAAGTAAAACTGCAGGTGTAAAAATACCTTAATCCAGAATCTTTGGCCATCTTGCAATGATTTAAATGCCATTAGACGGCTATCTGCAGCACTCACGGCAACATCATCACATTCCATTGAATCAATTGGCCTTGCATCAGGCTTTAACTCTCTTATGAAGAACTCATTGAATGTCTGTACACAAGCAAAATTCAATCAAATGCTGGCTAAACTCATCTGAAATTCAGCACTGCCAATAGTTGAATAACCCACCCAACAACTAGAGCAAATAACATTTAAACTCCTGTCAGGCCCATTTGCACCTCAAAGGCTGTTTTACTATTTCCAAGATTCAATGCATAAAGATATGTTTCAGAGTTGGGTTGCTGGGAAACGAGATTTAGATATATTCCATCTCATTATGTTTTTTCTTAGACTATGCCTTTAATAAACTTTCTCGTGCATCAAATCTAACTAACATACTGTGTTCACGAATCTGTGCCCTCAAGCAAAATTTATTCCATTTTTTTCATCTTATCTTAGGGGATTCAAATTTATTGACCTTAACCCTACTCCACAGAGGCCTACGAAGTCGTGGTAAACCTATATGAAAAGTAATCACAAGTTTCTCTCTGTATGAAAAGTACATGTGTTCACCTTGAAGTGTTCCACAGGATACTTGACTTCAGCCAAATTGATTTGATCCTACAAAACAATTTCACCAAATATGAATGCATAACTAGTATGTCCCTTAACTAAAGACAAAAAATCCACAGCGAATAACTGTAGAATGCGATTAGAATAATCGGGCAAATGTAAGAGAACAAAGATGACATTCAGCATATCATATTTCAAGTGTTTGGCATTATTGAAGAGAGAAAATAATCCATGAGGAACAAATAAGCGTACAAAAGGCAAAGAATTTAGTAAGAACTACTCTCAACAGCTAGGGCTACATCAAAAGGTCAACACCGAAAACACAATCCAGTGATTCGATAATACAGATTGATAAAGGGAAAATCTCTGTAACTGCATATTATGCCAAACCTTGTGACAAACAAAGACTAATATTTTGTGAAATGCGACAACAAACTCCCAAAAGAGTAATTTGAAAATGCCACCTCAGAGCCAGATTGAAGCTACTAAACATAAACAAAAGCTCTTGAGCCCCTTGATAGGGGAAAACATTCCTAGAACCAAGGCACAGAAATTCCAACATACAAGAACCGCTGCAAAAGCTACTGAACTCTTATTTATTCACCTTCAGAAAATAATAACTAAAAGAATTATATCATTTCCACAAGAAAGAAGACAGGATCAGTGGACATTCTTTTAAAAACAAGTTTATATCATTGTAAAGAACCGAACAGCTAAAAGCTATAAAAAAAGGATTTGAAAGAAATCCCTGCTTGGCCTCAAATTCTGATCATTAATTTCAGAAATATATATCCCATAGAAAGAATTGAAGTGGATCTCTATCTTTCCAAAGAGACATTTAAAAAGAAAAATAAACAATCCACCAAATCTTACTTGACATACAGCTTGATAACTGCAAAAAGTAAATCGCAAGATTCAAATAAAAAATGAAAAGAAAATTTGGAGGCAGATTTACAAGTACATCTGCTAGAACCAAAAAACTATAGGCAATTCTCATCCCACTGATGAAATCTTCATGCCTTGGTACCAACTATTGTTTGTACCAACATAATAAGGTGACATTGAGTGAATTGTTTACATTCAACATGAATCCTTTATTACAAGTCCAAGTGAAAGTATTAAAGGCTAGCCAGGTAAAATTTATAATTCATTGCAGGTCATTCTTTAACATGACACGCAACAAGTATTTGGAAGTAGGACCTTAAATGCAAAAGTTTCTAAGATGTGATCCTGTATTTAGCATTAGAATCCTACCTTAAAAAATTCAACAAACTTGGGGATGTCTTTAGCAGACTCAACAGAATTCATTTTCTTTCCTTGCTTCTCAGAGATGCTTTGCAAAATTTCCTTTGCACCTGCATCCACATTTCAGTAGCAAAGAACACATTGAATAAGATTGCTGAGTTGATACATACAACAGTAACAATTTGAGTTTTTGATACTCAAACAAGATAATCCATGCATGGTTGGAATATGACGAAATATCAGAACGTGAGAAATTGAAAGTGATTCATGGAATATTCCCTTTTCATTGCGGCTAATAGATTACATCCTTTTTTAATCAATGTATTCCATATAGTTTTAGCCCTCCCTCTCTCTTTCATATCTACCAATTACCATAAACTATTCCATGCCCAGAAATCCACAGATCTATATTAAGAAATTTTCTCAAGTAAGACTCTCTTATCGTATCTCCAGTAGGCACTAGCTCCACCCTCTTACAAGTCAACTTAAAGCTCAATATCTTCTTTTTTTAATTAGTATCTGCTTCTGAATTGTCATTACAGGTAACCATCTATTGTTATTTTATTATTGTTACTTGCTATGATAGGAAATATGGCTTTCTTCTCCATCCAGCAGCTAACTGTTAAGTTTGGTCGGCAAAATTGGCCGAGTTTGTTGAAATATGAAGCCTTCGTATATTTGTTAAACGTCAGTCTTTTTTTTTGTCGTTTTCTCATATGGTGGTTACGATTGCTATTCTTTATTGTTAGGTGTACATATTCTAGATGGTTCTCATGATGAGGTGTAAATGTCGAATGTTTTTTGTTTTTCATTTCTCAGCCAAGCACAGGAACCTCGTGCTTGCTTTTGCATATATTGAATCTTCGTATTCCTTTACAAATGAGAAGAAAACTTTTCTCAACCTACTGTTCTATTCATTACTCTGTTTTCTTCTACAATGACAGAAAGCTAAATCTGTCCATTATCTTCCTATACAAAATCTGCTCAGAGTTGATCACTTGCAGCAGTACTGTAAAAGTATGACAAAGGAATGTGCAGAGATGCAATATTAATAAGAACCATTACTAAATGAAATTGCAGTTTATTAAAAAATATTAATTCCTTAAGGATTTCTTTTTGTAAAATGATTTGGATAATTATTCAGATAGATATTAAAAGAAAGAACACTTGAATAGTAAATATCAATTGGTAAGATATCTTTTTAATCTAAAGTTTGGTTTCTTCAAATGAATTGATTGATACCTTTATCCATGAGGCGCAATCCTACCTTTGACTGATAAATTGCTCTCATTGACAAAACAATCTTTCCATCAATTAGCTCCTCCACTAACCTCTTTGTCCTTCGATCAAATACCTAGCGCAATAAGGTGAAAGCTAAGAAACCACAGGTATGGGAAGTCATTCTAAATGCAATGAAATGCTATGCAATGGGCATCAGCATCTTAAGTGGTATGTAAAAGATTACACAACCGTAGTCATTGGAGGGTTTCAATTTCCACAATTAGTTACTACCCCAGCTACATGATTAATCCTAGTCCATTAGAATCTCATCGCAGCACATGCCTACTTAATGTGATGTGATATCCTGAAAAATCTTCAAAACTAAAAATAGCACGATAACAGCATGATCCATATTCTTTCATCTACTTGTTCTCAACTTATATGATATCTATCTCATTGCATACAACAAAAATATAGCCATTAGAAGGATAAAATTTGGTAGGAAGGGGAGCAAATCTTGAACTAATGCATTTTAGTGTACTTTGAAATTTGGGTTCAATATTTGCTAGCAATTTGAGAACCCATTGAGCACAATAGTAAGTGGAATACAAAAGGCCAAAATTTGGACAACGCATATGAGGAGCCAAAAGTAACAACTCCTTGCATAAAAAAGTTAAGTGACTAAAGGCAGTGGGCGGAAAGCGTTGGAAACAACAAGTTTACAAAACCAAATTGAAGTGCTTTACGTAAATGTTCTCCACGAATAATGTATGGAATATTTGTTGGCAAAATACAAAGAAGAAAGGATAGAAATAAAGCATACCAGAATATGGGATGCATATGACCCGGAGCGCAAACCAACATCATATGAGGCAAAATGGGCCCATTCACTAAGCTTAAACATCCACCTGCCAATAAATGATCATAACATAAAACTGAACCAAGATCCATGAAAATAGAAATTACTTGAACAAACGAACTACAACAGCAAAATAGATAAAATGTAACTTGACAATTCTCTCACCCATATGAAGCTTGCTTATCAGTCAGAAATCCTCCAGTCATTATTTGGTTTCCAGTTCCTTCGTCAAAACAGAGGCTCAAATGGATCACAGTGTTCAGCTTGTCAGAAACTTCAAGACCCTCACCACAAACAGGGCAGCAATTCAAAAGAGACTCGCTGTAGAAAAGACACCATGGTGATATTTCTGGCAATTGCAACATAGTAAATTTATATTGATACTTTTATGATTAAGTAGACTTGGGGGTTTACGGCATGTGCCATGCAAAGATTATTATATGTAGAAATACGAGAAATATAGATTACTATTATGTTTGACAATGTACAGAAAAATACAAATATGGTATAACAATCAATCTAATTAATACTAATTCTCTAACAACTTATTATAAATGTGTGTTTTGGGGATGGATATGCAAATTCGAGATCACTATATCTTTAGTTACCTCAAATTTGCATATTTCATCCCAAAAAACATATTCTAACAATGTCAAATTGATTTAAAAGAAACAAATGATAAGGACTCCCAAGATCTACACAAGAGCATAATATAGGACATGCACAACTCAAGCTTTTTCATCTAAGTTGTAAAGTTTTTACTTCTCTTGTTGAAATGCAAGAAGCTCAGCCAACTCATCGAGGCTCACAACACCATCCCCATTCTTGTCAGCAGCTTTGAATAGCTCCTCTTTCTAATTTGCAAGTTTAAAAGGAAGCAATTATAATTCAATTGTGCACAATTATAAATAGAAATCAAAAGATGTAAAATTTGGATATTCAACTTTTTATATGAAAACCCACCCAATGATTTCATAAGAAACACGTTCAGAAGTAAATTATAATTCAAAAACCTCATTGACTAGTTAAAAACTCCAATTTCAAATTACTATATGAAAATGTCACTCCAGTATCGTGCTTTCATGTTAAGAACCCAAAACACAAGATATATTTTAGTCCTCCAAAGATCTGTAATTGTCTACTACGCAATAATGCGCTGATAAGCACAGGTTTTATATGTAAGAAAAAGTATTGCTAAACCTTGTTGGTTGCCACTTGGTTGCCAAAAGCCTGAACTAAACTGGAGAACTCAGAAAATGATAGTTGACCATCTCCATTGCAATCCTGTGTGCAATGTAGGACTCAGTGATTTGATAGGCAATTGTCCATAATAAGAAACACATTACAGAATGCATATGTGAGAAAACCAAATCCCTGGTTTCAAAAGGGTAAACTTTTGATTCATGAACCACAATGCAGCTGATCTAGAGAAACACAAGTTACCATTTCATTAAAACAAGTATGGTTTTGTAAAAGTGTTTGAAGCATATGCTCCAGAGATTACAAAATAGAGGCATGACTTTGGTCATGAACTGAAAGCTTGAGCAATTAAACCTCTGAAATCACTTGCAAATGAATAATTAACACCAAACGCTAGTTTAATGTCCATACCGGAGTATGTGTGAATAAAAATGAACAAGCATTTAGATAAAACAAAGAAATTATGAACTCAACATGTGTAAAAGATTTAATCATAAACCACATAGTATCTGGACACCATGGTATTCCAATTCATTTTGAGCCTCAAAATCTTTAAAGGTTCACCATGTAAAAGAAAATGAAAACTTACTTTCATCATACTTTCCTTTCATTCCATATTTTTCAACTATCAGAACTACAGTTGTTAGAATAGTCAGGCCACTAGGCAGTGATTCATGAAAGTCCTGATTATCAATAATAGTGATTCATTTTTATAGCATCTGAGCTTTTTCATCTACAAAAGACTGAGGGCAGAAACAACTATTTGAAGTACTAGATTTTGAATCAACGATGCATTTCTCATAATATCTAACCCGCCGACTTTCACTGCATACAAAGAAATACCTATGGACAAACAAGACAAATCCCGCAAAAGAAACTAAATAATTGGGAACAAAGCCTATTCCATTAATGATTATTGGATGACAATAGAGCAATAAACCTTCTAATCTACATTATTAAAACTAAAGATAATAGATCTGAACTACCAACAAGTACATCCTCACCAAGATGCCTCATAGTACCATCTTGGTCGGAGGATGTACTGTTGTGTTTTCACAACTCATATAAAACATCTGTTGCCGAAACTATTTTAAAAGTGGCACCAGTTAAATTAAAGCAAGAGGGAACTCAGTTTATTTTTCATTGATTATAACAAAAATATCAAGGGATCAGTTAATGCTCAACATATTCTGGAAATCTAACTAAGAATAGTGTAAAGAAAGAGAGACCTGAAAAAGCATCACTCGGATAAAGTGAACTATTTTCTCAAATCAAACCGATTTCTAAATATTAAAAGCATTTTTGCAATGATGTCATTAAGTTCAATGTCATCAATAGAGATGAGATTTGTTCACTGTCAGGACAAATAAATAAAATAATAAAATGTTCATTCATTGTGACAACATGTAAGAAGTTAACAATGATTAAATGATTTTGAAACAAACGATTTAGACTCCAGAAAATGTTGCCGCTGATAACAGTGTTGGAGAGAATTACGGTGGAGGAATTAGCATTTATTGTTTAACTGTAATTATTGTAAATTTCCTAACTTGTTTCTGATTGATTAGCTGTAGTAGGTTAGGAATAATTCCCTCAATCTTTCCTTTTCTTTACTTTCTAGAATTAAGGTAGTTTCAGCCTATAGATTGTAAATCTGTATTCTCAGTAAATCAACAAGGAGAATTATTTCCTTTCGCCTATTTGTTCAAACAGGACTCAACTAGACACTTTTTATTCACTCACATACCATAACAATTGGCAATATGTTCATCACTACCATGACATAAATATAACATTGCGATCATAATGCAGAGAATGTGCAGGGCGTACCACAACGGATAATATACGTCTTGCAAAACTTTTTTCCGTTTCAATTGGATCCTGTCAATGTTTACAGTAAAGCTGATTACAATAGCCTTCACCACATTGTAAAAACACTAGTTCCACATTGCCCACCTCAATGGAACATGAAAGACGAATTTTTCCAACAGCTGAACCAGATGAAGAAGGATCAAGAAGTTCAAAAACTTCACTGTCGGATTCTGCATCCTGAAAAAAATTATAATATTTCACGAAGACAAATCAGGGAATATATTCAAAGAACCCAAGAAAAAAAAATTAATAATGTCATGTAAACTGAATCAGTTTGATTATATTCAAACAAAGAGTCGAAGATACACAGATTGTAGCTAGAAAGAAGAGAACAAGGCACAAAAGATCATGGAGTTACATGAGAGAAATCTATATGATGTCAGGGGAGAGATGTTAGAAATTTTATATACATAAAAACATTGTAAGATACTATGGATGGTGAAACGTATGCACTGAAAAGTTGCTAATTGAGAAACCTTCCTTATTCCCACCTTCCAGAGTAAATGTAAACTACTGCCAACTGAGAAATTTAAGCAAGTAAAGCACAGACGAATAGAAAATAATATATCCATCTATAAAGATACATAATTCCCCATATTGCATCTCATAAGTTGTCTTTATGCATCTTGAAGTCACATACAAGCCAAAGTACTAATTTATATTTCTTTGATTTAGAAAAAAATAACAAAAAAAAACACATACAGCATATCAACCAAAAGAAGTATATGCACAATTAGCAAAAATGGCACTTTAAATTGTATCTAATTTCATACTAAAACATACCTTTGGCTTAGTTTGTTTCCAGAAAAATGTTTTACTTACAAATTGCTATATGCAAAAGCTTTCCAACAGTCCCAAAATACTGACCAACCAGTCCCCAAACAACCAGGAAAAGTATTAAGTTTACGTGTAAATATTATGTCATCACAAGTATATATCTAGTTTCGGAAAATAAATGCAATAAACTTGTCATGTTAAAAAGAAAACATATGGAAGGCCAAATTTAAGATTTGTCTGTCAGAAATGCATGTCTGTGGCCGTAAACGCAAATGTAAAAACTTTTTCCTAAAAGCACATCATTTTCTAATGCCCGTAAATTGTGCAACAATGGCCTTCATGTATAATAGACTTAATTTTTTCTACAGCCACTCTCCTGGTGGTGTATAATCTTCACGCAATGACAGAAGTTTGAAAAATGCAAGGAACTTATTTAGTTGATTTTAGAATCATGCAATCTCTATATGAGATGACTTTTTCTAATATATTTCATTAAAAATTTATCAAATTTTCAGCCATTTGTAATATCCAAAGTGTTTAAGACCCAACATAAGTCATGTATGCAACACAAAAATGGAAACTAAAATGAAGAAGTAAGTCAAAAATTAGGTCACTTACCCGTGTTAGAAATTCAAGTAAATCAACCTCACAAAAGCCTACTAGGTTGTTCTTTGATAGTCTATTTGTCTGCATGAGATACAAACTAAGATCCAATAAAAGAATAACTAAAGCAATAAATAAATAAAAATAGTAGTAAGACTGAATAGTTAAACATGATTCATCAATGCAATGAAAACAGAACTCAAATTTTGTTGCTAATTGTAAAAGTAAACAAGTTAGGCAACATCATAATAGCTCACTCAATTTACTTAACTTACAGCTAAAACTCATTTTAGGATATTTTTAGAACTTTGCTTCTAAAGTGGAAATTATTCCTTGGGCCTTTATATTAAAGAGAAAGATGTAGCCCTTTTTAGTTGTTGTACATTTAGGCTCCAATTCTCCTTCAATTTCATGTATTGTTTTTTTAAACTGCAATTAGTCCACACGATAATGGGAATGATGTAATCCTATTTGGATGTATACTATGGATGTAAGCTTTTACAGCCAAATCTGTGCCAAGTTACTCTTTATTGCTTTACTCTTTCTCATTTCATACATTATAACATGGTTTCAGAGTTGAGTTACAAACCTCATTCCTTGTGCCTAAAAGCCTACCCTAAGAGCCTGGTAGCAATTTCTTTGCCCATATTATTTCTTGCCAACAATTCTTTTTTCACAAAGCTGAGCTTGATTTATTTTCCATCTAGACTTGTGTAAGCCTTCATGGTCGAGGATCAGGTAACAGTTTATTTGATCAGAAATGTGTTTCTACACAAACCAGGTACTAGAGTTGGTGATATGTATCAGTCAAAATGGTCAAAGAAATTAACTTGTCACTGTTTCTATGACCAATAATTTAGCCTTTCAGATACTTACTAGTGCACAACTATAACAGTATTTTCTTAATGAGGACAAACAATATCGATTAGCAATAAGGCCACTTCAGTGCAAGTAATACAATAAAAAAAAATGCTAAGTGACTCCAGCAATAAGGATATTTGCTCCAGAAAAAGCATAGGAGTCTTTAGCAGGTATGTAAAACTACAGTAAACATGCAATCAAAAAAATGCTAAGTGACTCCAACGATAAGGATATTTGCTCCAGAAAAGGCATAGAAGTCTTTAGCAGGTATGTAAAACTACAGTAGACCTTTGTATAAAAAACTTATTGATGAGCTAGGACAGAGACCCAAGATTAAAGTAGGTTGCGTAGGATCTAAAAATAAAACTTTAGATTGAGTCAAAATGGACTCCACAAAAGAATAAGGGGTGAATTTCATAGCATGTTATTAGACTTATAGTTCACCTCAACCACAGAGATCCTAGCAACATGAGGCCCATTTCTTTCCAAAAGAAGTTTCTTTTCCTGCATGAGATTTCAGCATTAATAGATCCAATCAAGTAATCTAAATATCATATAAGCTGATCATCACTATAGAACGACATGTGCAGATAGGCAGAAGTGATCATATTACAATTAATTGTTAATTGAGACACTAAAAACATGTGCTACATTAAATATCAAGTTTGAAACAGCTGAAACTAGAACAAACATAGGAAATTTTTAAAAAAATCAAAGTTGTAGGATATTTGGTATATATTACTTAGTCTTAAGACAATATAATATACGTCTACAATGGGCCAGCAACAGGAAACCACTAAAGATTCTGAAAATGATAGCATGTCTATTTCATTTAAAATTTTAGTTAATAAGCAAAATATTTACTTGAAGAAAAGTAAATAAAGAATTTCAGCAACTAATCATCATTCAAAGTACTCACCGAATTCCAAATAGGTTTGTCTGTTCTGCAGCACAATGAAAATGAAATCAACATTTCTCCAGTTGAGACAGAAATCAGTGCATAATATCGAAAAAGGATTAGGATGTGACATAATGTATTTCAATTATGAACATTGTGCACAGAGTCTAAATGCTTTGGCCGTAAGACAAAATTAATTTCAGACAATTAAGTCATGATCATGGAGCCTCTGCACTTCATCATCACCAGAGAAATCTGAATTCAAATTAAATCCATGGATGTTGCATTATTGGAGTACAATAATCTTTTTGGAAGTGCCGTGTTGATGGATTTTGCTTAAATCTAGAGGCCTCTTTGGTAATAGAGAAAGGGTCAGTAGCAGTAACTAAAGGATTCCATCTTCTTACAAGTATCGAGATGTTTGCCAATGAGGTCATTATTGTCGAATAATTGAGAAGTCACAAAAATATTTAGGAAAATCACGAGGAGAGCGGGCATGTAGAATGAACAGCCTTAGTCTCAACTTTTCACATAAACGAGCAGACTTATGGAACATGGGTATGGATTTATCCCAAGAAACAGTTACGCTGATCTGTTAAGTCACAAAGTTCAAAAAAATGGGGAATGGTCAACCAGTTCATGAAAGGGGATGATTAGAATGTGCTTACATTTTGTCATTCAAAGATGGAAACACCGGGTCAGATCTTTTGGAAGAATGAGCTAAACGATCACCAAAGTTTTGGTTGAGTTAATTCTATTACATGACGAATCAATGAGCAGCTTAATATTGATCCAGGTAAGTCTGATGCATTTGAACTAGATGATAATTCTACATATAATTAAATGGTCCATATAAATTATGGGAGGGGAATTATATACAGTGCAATCTTATGATGAGAGAAAAAGCATCCTAAAGAGTATTACTTCTATAGACCAACAGAATGTCTTAACCGCAATTGAAAGAACTTAAACAGTTGCCTGTTTTGTGTGGGAAGTTTCGTAAGTACAAATTCCTCCGTACAAGCTGGAAACTCTCCTAGTACGAGCAGCACTACCCATAAAATGCACCTTTTTATGAAATGTCATTTTTTAAATGCACCTTTTTCAATTATTCTATCAGTTATGAAATGTCATTTTTTAAAGCTTTTTGCATTAGCTTGATGTCTAGAATCATGTGCTACTCACAACCGTTCAATCCCAGTTTCTGCAGTCTGGTCTAGACCCATTTTTAGTGGTGCTCTATATTCTTTTTCTTTTCGCTTCATTTTCACGCACGAGAAAGTTTGTCAGGATGGTTTTCTAATTTCCACTAACTAAAAACAACTCCACTTTACATAGTGCCTTTCACATAAAACATTTGTTTACGTTATCGATAAGTGGTTACCCATATATGACCATCGTACTCTGCCACTACCGCCAGTGTCGTAAATGTGGGGCCAATACTGACCTCTCACTATGTTACAGGCAGTATGTAACAGTCTGTGGTACAGATTTTTTTCGTTTTTTCTTTCCGAACACAATGCTTTTTTGGTATTAAATTTCATAAACAAATGAAAAGAAACAAGTTTTCAACATCAACAACAAAAATCGTCGTAAAAGTAAAGAAGATAAAGGGAAATTAGCTTAACTGATCGGAGACGTCAGTACGAAAGGTCTGCTCCCCAAAAGAAACGCAAGCAAGCCACTTGTCCTTAAATTTCATCTCCGCCTGAAACCAACAGAAATCAAACAACTCTCAGCATACTAATACACCTTGCAAAAACCAAAGAAAAAAGCAGTTCAGTACTACTGTAGAAAAAACATACAGAGACGAGAGTGAGGAGAGCGATTCCGGCGAAATCATCAGCCGAGGAGAGGTGTTTGTGATGAAAAGTTGATGCGCCGCTACGGGATGAGCGGCGCAGATGATGGCGATCACGGTAGTTATGGAGCTTCTGCTTCATTAGTGACAGGCGAGAGCTTCGGTTCCCCAGTTGAGCTTCTTCTTCTGGAGCTTCTCTAGAACTTCCGTGACCCATTCTCTCCCGATGATGGCGAGGTGTAGCTTAGTCGTAAATTGAGTCCCCAGCGAGAGTATTTTAATTTCCTGTTTATAATTTTATATACACAACGAAGGAAACAGTCAGAGTCGGACCATTCTTCTCTGCGTGTTTTTGCCATTCTCATCGTCGAAAATGAAATATGCGTCAAGGTTGACTGGTCCCACAATTACTGTTCTCTTACCACTTGTTATCGTACACGTGTAAAATTGAAAATTACCAAGAGGTTAGATATTTTTGAAACATCCAATGATTAGTATCCAAATTTTATATGTTTTTAATTAATTAATTAATCCTTTATAATTTTAATTTATATTTTATTGGTTTAGCTAAAAAAGGGGGAATTCATAAGATAATATTTTAGTACATATAAATGACTAGTTGACCAAATAAGCAAAAATAACTCTTTATATTGAATTATTGAGATTATAAAAAATTAGTTACTTAACTGAAATTTTTAAAATTCAAAAATTAAATTGAATAAACCTTAAAAATTTTGACAATTTAGATTATGTTACCCGTTAATCAAATTCTAATGCTAAACTTATGAAATTTTAATATAATATTTATATTATTCAAAGTTGTTACTTCAAATATTATTAACAAAAATTACATTTTAAGTATGTGATGTATTGTAAATCTTATTAATGTTTTATTCTTTTATATATACTACATACAATGTATACCAAACATAGACAAGTTTATTCCGAATTAGCCTATTTAATTATAAAAATCTTGAACCGTTTAATGTGCCTCGGTTTTTAACCTTTCGATTTGATTTACTTTAATAACTCTTGTTGTTAAAAGTTAATATGTTTCTTAATTAATAGGTAAATTTTTGTAAATTAATAAATTCTTATAAATTAAAAAAATCAACTAATTTTTATTTACTATTTTTTAAAAAATTAAACTTCAAATTATTTGATAACAATAACAATCTCTTTTAATCATATTTAAATTTTTAATTTTATTCAACCTTTGATCAGTTTTATGACTGTCTAATACTAGTTGAATCTTATAAATATTAAATCTCCTATATTATCGCTTTAACTCATAATCTTGTTTTTTAAACATTAAATAATTTACTTTGTAAATACTATGTTTTACAAAAGTATTTCAAAATATTTTCTCGATTTATTTTTTCAATAAACAAAGCCTTCTTTTATTCGTAATAATTATTTTGATACAATCTACTAAACAAATTACATTCACATTCTCATTAATACTTATGGAGCTATGGTTACTTATCAGCTTGGGCTATGTTTAGTTAGGTTTTTATTAATGGAATGAAATTGTAACACCTGAATACTCCATGAGAAAATACACAAACCATATCTAAATCATACCAAAGCGTTACAAAAATTCCTTAAAAGAAACTCAAACAAACATACAATAGATTTCATTATAGGTTAAGTTAATAAACAGAATACCTTATACAGATTGTACTTTTTGAAATACAAGCCTTAACTTCTAAATTCATCTTGAATTAAAGTTATTACAAACCATATACACAAAAAAACAAAAGTCTTATCATATTGAACACAACTCAATAACAAGTTGAACATTTTCTAAAACAAAATACATCTTTTTTTGGCCAATGCGGTTGTCTTTGTCCCATTCTTGAATCTTCTTATCAGAACCTACACGGAGACAAAATCACTGTGCTAAGCATAAAATATAGTGGGAAATAACTAAACAAGATATAAAACGGCGACTGTTTCTAACAGTCTTCTAGCAGATTGTATCATAAACAATCTTTAATTATTCAAATTAAAGAATAATCAGACCATTAAAAGCATCATAACAGAATATTCTTGCATCAGAGCAAATCATGTAAGTAATAGAATAGAATATTGTTGGTTCAGAACGTAACTTAAAAGTCTGTCAGAACAAAATATAACTTGTATCAGATCAAAACTTAGCTTGTTTCATAATTGAACATATATCAAAACACAAAATAGATTAGCCTGTTAGTCCTTTTTACAAAAGTGGGTAACTTAAACATAACAGGGGATACGAACGATTGGTATTAATAGAAACATAAGAGACTTAAGTCTCTGAATCAGAAGACATTGTAGTGTCTAAGAACAGGGGACATCGTAGTGTCAAAGTATAGAAGACACCGGAGTGTCTAAGAACAAGAACAACTACAAACTCTTCTAGGCATGTCTACTTACCTACGATTAAGAATTAGCAGTTTTAAAACAAACAATTTCAGATTTCAGATTTCAGAATCACATATGAAAGATGTAGTGCTTAACACATGACTTTATTCCATCCTATTTAAATTGAACATGTTCATTCACATTTGACCAAACTTAACATGCCTTATAAATATAAATATTTATGATAATGCACCAATAAATACATTAAGTAATTACAATTTACATGTATTGACACAAGTTTCCCATTCAATAACATTCACAACTAACATAATGCTTATATCCTTTAGATCACATTTGTTTCCATGAGAACACATTTATCCTCTGAACAAATTATATATTCCAACGTTAAATATTTTGATATCAAACAACACCTTCCTTAAGTTATTACCTCAATTAACAACTCAAAACTTATTCAACCTTTAATCAATTAATCTAACATCAAACTAGG
>JANIHY010000209.1:3122752-3132986 GCA_027479065.1 Erythroxylum brevipes
AATGTGCTTTTTTCTCTTTAATAACAGATTTTAAATTATCAAAAAAATTTAATTTTTAATTTAACTTTAAAAATTATTATAGCCTTAGCATTTCAGAACGATAGTTTTAACAATATTTTATTGATTTAACTAATAAAATCAAAATTTCCAATGACGAATAAACTTTTATGAAGAGTTGAACATCCGCCAAAAGAGAAAAACAACCTTTAACGTTTAAATTAATGCTTGAAAATCTTTATATTTTAAGGTATTTAAATTGAACTATAACACTTACAAAACATTCAAAATGAACCATAACATTTAGAATACGTGCAAGATGAACCTTCATTACTAATGGTATTAAGTTTGCCACATCAACAGTTAATAATCAGAGTTCATTTCCAAATGTTAAAATTCAGATTCATTCAAGACGCAGGTGTAAACGTTTTCTTTTGCTCTTTTAGTTTACACCTGTGTCTTGAATGAACCTTTTAGTTTATATGAATCTTTTAATGTTTAATTGACCATCAAATTATTACGTAATTGGACAAGAATAACTCCATTAATAAAATCAGCAAAACACTTAAAAAACCAACATTTTCAACTAAGTTATTAAATTAATAAAAAATTAATCATTTAGTTTAAAATTTAGACACATTTTTAAAAATTTAACACCATATATCTGTTTTCTTTTTATCCAAAATCACGAGCACCAAGCATAAGAAAATTACCAAGCTATAATTCTAATAGGAGCAGCAAGTGCTTTGATGCTCTAATTTCATTTAATGACTATTAATTACTACCTTGCCTTACTGTTCCATTCTAATTCTACGTGGGAAAATGCCAAAAGATAAGATAATATTCGGAAAATTGGCACATCCCAAAAAATAATTGAGCCTTAGAAGATTATATTACAATTTACAGATTCTCCATCTCCCCAGCTGGAGCTGAAACCCCTCTGAATCTGATCCTAAATTTCATACTTTCTGAGACCACAATCTGATCAGAGCACACTCCCTCTTGATTGGCAAAGCAAAACTGTGCATCAGACATCACTTTTTAAATACGTTTTCCAACATCATAGGAGCAATGATGCCACAGTTTCTTTTGGTTATTTCACCAAACCAAAGAAGAAAGAACACAATAAGGTCCCTTCTTCCCACCTCCAGCTGCAGAAGCATCAATCCCCCAAAAATTCAGTTCACACACGCTGTGTGTGTCACTAAGCTACCCGATGTCAGTATATTCTGGAAATGACGAAAAATCTTCTAGCCCCGAGACAAAACCAGGAACATAGTCATGCGGGAGAGGTTCGGAACATAGAAATGCAAAAGGATGCTCCTCATCTACACATGGAATAGATACACTATCACTCTCATCAGTCCAACCATTGTCAATGTCGGCCAATGCCAAGTCAAACCTCAAATTTGGATCACTAGATGAGACTGTTCGAAATGGCTGTGCGGCAGAATCAGCAAACAGGTTGCGAATCTCACCATGCTCCACTGAAGTTCTCTTCAACTTTGATCTAGAGGTCTTCATGGAGTCAGAAACAGCGAGCTTGTGCTTACCCAAAGGTGTTAACTTTGAAGATGAGCGCAATTTGACATCACTTGGTGAAAAAGCACTTGATGGCCAACCAAGGCTGTCTTCATTGCAAGACCTTGCCGCCTCCCTAGGTTAAAAAAGGTAGGCTTTATTAACAAGTTCATCAAGCACTCAACCCATCACTATAAAACCGATATGAAGCACATTATATCAGAGAACTTGAGCAAACATCACTTTTTAAGATAAAAAAACTTAAGCTAAATGCATTATAACATCTATTGATAAACAAATTCCAGGAATCCCAATATCATAGTAGTGCTCTTTACTCAATTTGCAACATACTTGGACAAACAGGTTCCATGGCACAATTTCTCCCATAAAAAAATCATGATTAAGGTCTTAGTGTTCCAACAGATGATCAAGAATGTGGATGTTCCAAGAAGCATACCTGAATCGACTCTCAGCCATGTTTGTGGAAGTTCTTAGAAGATGGTCTTTAACATCCTCGTCCACAGATGCTTGTCGGTCTGAGCCTGGTATTGACAAATGTAGGACAGGAGGCACTGGAAACATAGAATCAGTTTCCTCCTGTTGAAACTCCAATGTTACTTCGAGATGTTCACTGATAACTGGAGCATTTTCTATCTGGTTGGGAAGAGAAGCTGCATCATCTAGACGTCTATTGTTCGAGTCATGAAGTGCAGCCACTAGCAATTTGCATTGCCCCACATTGGTGAACTTCATCCTTCTTTGAGGTTCCTTCGTTAAATTTGAAGATATTTGATCAGCATAAGAATTTATATACCCTCCACCATAATAAAGACCATTCCGAGAATATGAGAGATTTTGAGAATGCTCAATGCGAGATCTCATCCTCCATATGGACGAAAGTAGGAAAGTAAAGTGCTTCTGGAGAAGTAACTCATTATCTGGCTGTTCAGCAGCAACATTTAATAGCATTTGAATGTTGTCCTGCAAAAATGACATACGTCAACACATTTTCTTTGAAATCAAAGCTCTGCTGTACCACTTGAGGCCAGGAACTCAGCAAAAGCTATGCCTATAAGTGAAATGTGCGAAGAAGATAAGAATAACATTTATTGATATCTCCTCACAAGACCACCGGTCAGCATACAATGTTACTAATCCCCAGCATCAATAAGACAAAAGATAATTCGAAAGTCCAAATGGCACGACTCCGGAGTAACAACTTCCATTTATCTCTAATTGTATACGCCAAATTGTTCGCAAGAATCATTGGATGTCCTCAGAAGAACTAATTTCCTCATAAAGAATGCACAAGATGAAATGAAAATTTAAATGATTATTACCACTTACCTCAGTAACCTTAAGGATGGCTTTGCCAGACCCCACGTTGCCTGTCTTATCATTAATCTGATTTTCAGATGCAGATAAAATATATTTTTGGATCAGTTCCCTATATCTCTCACAACAATGGGTAGGATGGCGATATCTTCCCCTGTAAAACCCTCCAGCAGTCATTCCATAGAGTGCATCACTAACCAAGTTCCAATTGGGGCCATATTCATGAATAACAGCACATATTATTGCATCCTCCTGTGCCAACCATGAATCGGGTGGTGGAACATAATCTTTTGACCAAACATACCCTTTTTTTAACTTCTCTGATTTTATAGTCAACACCCGCTTTACTGGCATTGCTGTAATGGAGATTTTTCCTCCCATTTTGCTCCTGTTTGCTGGTCTCTGCTCAAGATCAGTAACATCTGTATAACGTTCTCGCAGCTTAGACATACTCAAATCCAAATCTGGAGGGCATATATCACTACGGGTTATCTTGAATTTCTTAGACTTCTTCCCTAAGATCTTCTCAGCTTCAACAGCATGAGTGACCTCTTCTTTCTTGCGCTTTTTACGAACATTTGAATATACTGACACTGAATCTGAGCAAGTGACATCAGTTGTATCATCATCCATGGACAAAGTTTCCACCGATGGCTCTTCTTTCACATGTCTCATTTCAGAAGTCAAAGATCCTTTCTTCAGAGATTTGAACTTCGCTTTTTTTGTTTTCTTTTTAGATTTTGGTTTAGGATTGCTCGACAATTCATTCCTGCTTAGAGAATACAAAATATGTTAACAAGTCTCGCTCTTCAAAGTACCAATATCTAGATGCAAGGAAATATGCTTTATATGCTACTGACTTCCAACACCATTATACTTTATTATTAATCATCATTCTTTTGTATACTAACTACAACAAGGCCTCCATTGAATTATGACTTTTCAGGGAAATCCATATGGTTTGCATAAAAGTTGTAAAGAACTCCAAGATGTATCTTAAAATATAGTCCTCTTGTACTTAGATTTTAAGCACCACTGACCAAGAAAGAGTAATAACTCCCAACATAAGAACTTAAGGATGAATTCAAATAATCTTACATCGTAGTCTCAAAATCTCCATTTTCTTCCTCTTCCTTTGCGTTAGCTTCAGCCTCCAGTTCTTCCATCAACTAAATATCATTAACCACAAAAATTAGAATCCCCAAATGAACAAAGAGATTACTCAGATGTTAAAAACACACCCAATATCTATCATCATATTAGTAAAGCTATTCACCTGATGTTGAGCTAAGGCCTCCACTTGCTGTCTGTAGGCCTCAGTAGCAAAATCAGCATCCCATCCTAATATCATTGTACAAACCAATGCTTAGTATGGATAGAGTGTCAACAGAATTTCAAATTCATCAGGAAATGCCTTTGGAATAATGAGATGTAAAACAATTTAAATGCTCATAGAGAAGTACTAAAAATTTACTTTATGCAGAAAATTGAAAATACAGAAATTGCAAACAACCTTACCTGATGCATACTAACAAACAAGCTACTCCCAATTTCCTCATAAATAAAAAATGCAGACATGCTCGGATTCATGAAGGAACAAAAATAAAGAATTATTCAAACAACAAATGCTTACTTTCATACACAAGCGGTTCCTCATCGTCATCAATCTCAGCTTCCATTTCTTCTTTATACTTCTCAATGCGATCAAGTTCCCATTCAGCCTCCTCGAACTCAACTTGAGAGTCTATTGCGGCTTTGTTTATTATTGGATCCCAGAGTTCCATAAATCGTATTGCGTACCTATCAATTGGCCGTAGATGATTCTCAAATGATGAGATAGCTTGTCCAGCAGCAGCTGCCGCTGCAGCCATCTGTTTGACATTAGCCAACATGTCAACATCGTCTTCGTTGCTAGCAAAAGTTAAAGTCTTCTCTTCAAAGGGAACAACTGGATCAACTTTGACAACACTTTCTCTATTATAAGGTGTCATCTCCAGGTCAGCAGGTTCATCAGTTTTTACATCATCATCAATCGCATACTCATCATCCTCCAATCTCCCAATGGCTTCTTCAGTAAACTCTTGGTTGTCCACAGCTTCTTCCTGCTCTACCTTCTTCAAAGCCATGTAATCAGCTTCATCCTCAGCATATTTTAAAGCAGCCTCAACATCTGCATTTGACAAGGAAATCCCGTTTCCATTATGATGGTTCTTTTCCTTTTGAATATTCTTGACTGGAAGGGCTTTAAGTCCAGAGAACAATTCCAAGGGATCGAGCTTCTTAAAAAATTCAGTATTGTAGCCACCACTCTGTATAACTAGATCGTCAAGAGCACGTTTCTGATTCGCTTTCTTTAGGATATTTTCTTCTATAGTGTTCTCACTGATTAGCCTGTAGATATGCACTTCACGAGTCTGCCCTATTCGATGGCAACGATCTTGAGCTTGCTGATCCATGGCAGGATTCCAGTCACTATCATAAAATATAACTGTATCTGCCCCTACTAGATTGATGCCAACACCCCCGCTACGTGTAGACAAGATAAACAAGAAGATTTTGGGATTAGTGTTGAATCTTTGCATTAATGTTTGCCTCTCCTCTGGCTGAGTGGATCCATCTAAACGCATATAGGTGTACCCATACAAATTTATGAAAGCCTCCAAAACATCAAGCATCTTAGTCATTTGGGTGAATATCAATGCTCTATGACCTTCTGATTTTAACCTTCTGAGCAAAATTGCAAGCTCTTGCAACTTACCACAATCAAACTGAATTAGTCGTCTGTCAGGAAAATAAACCTGCCTCCGTACAATTGCAGGTCTAATAGGTGAGAGTAGAGGCAACAACATTTCAGAACATCTTTCCTTGTAAGTTGGATGCAGAAATACAGAAGTATCTGCCTTACTACTACACCAACAATAAGGTATTGGGGCTCGTGCAGCTGGTATTGCAAACATAAAAGACTCGACAAGATCAATCATCCTCTGAAATCGTTCAATGGGTGAAAGAACAAGATCAGCAAGCTTAGAAGAGAATAAATAAGATTTTCCTTCAACCTTTTTTCTATGAATAGCATGAGCAGGAAGCTCCAATGTGAGAAGTTCACGCATGGTTGTTGAGTACACGGGCCTTTTCTGACACCTCAAGGAATTCCACCATGCAACAGATGCTGCTCGTTCCTTCGCTTCTTGTAGCCTCTCCTGCACTACTGCCTTCCTTATCTCTTCAAATATGTTTGTTTCAGGAAACCTATTGCAATGTTTAAATCTAGGCCCAATTTCATCTATGCTATCAACGTTCACACGCTCCGTGATCAAACTTCCAGGGGTTTCAATAGCTTTTACCATATCGCTCTCCCAAGAAGTCATGATAAAATCCAGATCAGTAAAAAGAAGACCCAAATTATGGAGGTCTACGGTTGAAAAGGAACCAGATGAAAGCATTGAACAAACCAAAGAACTTAATTGAATGTCTATACCAGCCATATCAAAAGAACTAATAATTGGCCGACCTTCAAATAAGTCAGGATGGTTGCAGACTTTACGAAGTTGCATTATAATGCTAATCATCCCAAAAAAGTTGGCACTAGCAAGTGTGGCTTGCGTCTCCGAACTAGCAATGAAGTCCTCATACAAGTTCCGCTGCCTTCTTGAAAGTCTACAAGAAATGACATGCTCATGTTTTAGGGGAAGCTGCTTCTCTACATCCCTTTTCAATCGACGTAATATAAATGGACGGAGAACATTATGTAGACGATCAATGACTTCTTTGTTCACTCTTTCCTGTCCTTCCACCATTCCTGCTATTGGGTTACAAAACCAATCTTTGAATTCTTGATGAGATTGAAAAATGTGAGGCATCAGGAAGTGCATTAGTGACCAGAGCTCCATGAGATCATTCTGAAGGGGGGTACCCGTTAGTAGAATACGTCGCTTGGAATTGAAGTTTAAAAGAGTTTGCCATCTTTGAGATTTCCAATTTTTTATCAGATGGGCTTCATCCAAAATCAAATATTTCCACTTCTTCCTCTTGAAGACCTTAGAATCCTGTGTTACCAATCTGTAAGTTGTAATACAGACATGGAAAGAATTTGGTTTCATCCAACCTTGCCTCTTAAACTTGCGCTCCTTTGCACTGCCAAAGTAGGTTAGAATCTTAAAAGCAGGACACCATTTAAGGAACTCTGTTTCCCAATTAAGCATGACACTTGTTGGAACTACAATGAGATGGGGACCCCAAATTCCTTTTTCACATGCCAGGTGAGCAAGCAGAGCAATAGTCATGATAGTCTTGCCAAGCCCCATTTCATCAGCTAAAATACCATTTAATCTTTTCTCATACATTGTAACAAGCCAGTCCAGACCAATATGCTGATACTCACGAAGAGGGTATTTAAGAAGGAAAGGAAACTTGGTGCGCACTTTAGTTGTGGAGAATGTATTGCCTGTTGGCTGTGCAGATCTTGCAGCTGCGGCAGCATCAGCAATCCTGTCTTCACTGTCCATTCTTTCTGAGATATTTTCATCTCCACATACTTGTTCTTCAACAAGAGGATGTAGATCTTGCAAGGATTCACCAGATAAAACAGGTTCATTAACACAGTTCTCTTGGTGATTCAGCTTAGCATCCTCACCTTCTTTGGGTTCTACCTCGTTCTCTGACAAAGCGGATTCATATTCAGATTCATCCTCTGAAGCTTCACTATTGCTGCACTCCTATTTAAAAAACATCAGTGATGCATGGCAACCAAAATGGATATGCCACATCTAATAAGTAAAAACAGTCAGTTTAACCTACCTTTTTATACCTTGCAAGCAATTCTTCCACAGGAATTTCACTCTCCTTTTGTAGTAATGATAACTGTTAATTAGTAGCTATATTCAGCTCACGTATCAAATAAGCAATCAAACAACAAGCACTTCAGAAGTCGTAAATAATTTCATAAGTTATTAGCTACCTTTGCCATCTATAAAACCATCAAAGCTAAAGAACAAGATATATATGAAGCACTCTTACCTCATCTATAGCATTTTTTGGATCTGTTTTTGCCAGTTCATCCTCCTCTGACAAGGTTGTCTCATCATCCTGATCATTGAAGCCAAATGATAAATGTTAAGACATTTTGCAAACCCATGAAAGCCACATAAACACAAGCAGAGATTATTTTGCTTGAACTTTCACTGGAAAAAGAGTAATGTCATTTCTCATATCGACTACCACTTCTTGAGTACCCAAAACTTCTCAAACAAAAAAGGAAGATAAACCATAAGAGAGTGGACAGATGCAGTCATTGAGTAACAGATAACTATAACTATAGCAAACAGAAGAAACCCTGGTAAATTAGAAATAAGATAGTCAATATCAGTAAATATATCTAACCTTCAGAGCACCAAATCATTATGTTGGGACAATTGCAAATACAATGTGCTTGAGCAATTACAATGAGTCATAAACAGATAAAGTGCTGAATAATGAAAGACAAGCTACCACATTAAGTACCTTTTCCTCCCCAGTAGTAAGTACAAAATCATCATCTTCCTACATCATATAGGGAACAAGCAAATGATGTTAAGCATAGGAACAGTATATAATCTCAGATAATACAAATACTGAATGTGTAGGCATCATAAAGGAACAAAACAATCAAAACCGTCACCCATCAATACAACCCCAACATTATCGGATTACAAATTCAAAGCAATGCCTATAGTACTTTCTTCAAATTTCAAATTCTACTAATTCCCCTGCCATTACGTCATCAAGAACATAAATCAAGCAATCCCATCGCCTACTTGAAGTATGGTACCGGTATTTACAATCTTTATTTCCCTATTATATTGCTCAATATGTTAATGAATAATATTACCAATCTCATCAGCTCAAATGGTTACCATAAGTATTTCTGAACCCCTCCCCCAACAAAACCAAAAAAATGCCTATAAAGGACTAATCCATTATTTCTTTCATCGCCCCAAACATACCAATATTAGCACTAATGGTACGAAATGAAACTCGTCGGTCAAACAACTATTCATAGCTCCTAAAGGAAAATAATAGGATTAGACAGTCAGAAGGTATGTTGTTAAGATAGACTGGAGAAAACATGTTATGAGAAGTTCAAGATAAAAACCGGACCTAAAGAAGCTAGCTATATGATTACATATTAGGGATTGAACATTCTGTTTCTCCATTTTATCTTATTATATATTATATATTCTATATTCCGGGGTTATCATGTAATTAAGGATTAGACACTCCTGAATATATATATGTATATATATATCTACCAAAAATTGCAAGAAACAAACCATACTCCTCGGTAATTAACAACATTAGCACTATGGATAGTTACGATATTTAAATCATATGGAAAATCATAAAGGTCAACAATTTCATACCAAATTTCAACCAGAAAATTCATAATAATTTAGGCATGCAGAGCAAGTAGCAGTCAACAGAATATGAAGGAAAAGAATTAAAAAGGCCAACAGTACACACATTTTAAAGCAAAGAGAAAACACATTTGTACGTATACGTGCATATGCACACACTCAATGATGTGCACAGCCTTTACCTGTTCTTCATTGAAGTCATAAGGCATATTATGCTGTTTTATTGGCTTCCCAAAATTTTCTGATCGATCTCTGCTTTCATAACTTGGAAATTCAACTAAATGTTCTGACTTGGACAAGACTCCATTATTTTCAGCCTACAGTAAGCAAATAGATATTATGTTGAGCCCATTGAACTGACTTAATAATAAAAAACTGGAAACCATAAACACATACAACTTACACAACGACGACCACCAACAAGTATGCTTTTCATGTCACCATCTTTAACATCAGAATGATCATTTTCCTTTTCTGCAGAAGTTTCATCTTTAATAATCCTGAGATCTGTTAAGTTTAATATAATATCAGTCAATCAGAGTTCCTTGGTCTCACCAAAAGTTTCCTCCACTGTAGAGGGAGTGGCTCTGGTTTCAGACTTCTCTGAATCACTACCTCCACTAACTGCAATTTCAGGTATCAACAAAAAGAATAATTAAAAGAATAACACTGCAGAAAAACAAAACTGCTTTCATTATTCAACCCCGAAACATAGAAGAGACAGATAACCAAAGAAATGGACTATTGAAAAAGAAATTCATAAACACAATATTTCAAAATTTTATTCCTTATGCAGCATCACTTATAATCAACAAAATCAATTCCAGAACAAACTTGTAGAGCAAATGTTATGAAACTGCTTATTGTAAGATCGAGTGACTCGTCAATCCGGGTTAAACACCTGGAAGTCAGATTCGGGAACCTGATTCTTTCCCTTGCCCCGCTTCTTAGACTTTCCTATGTTGTTAGACTCGTTGAAGGGAGCCTTA
>JANIHY010000209.1:3154310-3166339 GCA_027479065.1 Erythroxylum brevipes
TATTTAAATAAAATTTAACAATGATTCATGATTATAATGAAAGGATTTTATTCATATTAAAATTTTTAATATCATTTAATGTATTAAAAATACATATTTTTTATACATTTAGAACGTAAGTTTTGAAACACTAAGAGAGATTATTCCTTTGTAACTAAAAGAGTACAATTAATAAGTCTTCTATGACTCATGATTCTCACCAAACTATACTAAACAACCCTTTTAATGGATAACTTTAAAGCAATCGACAAAACTAAAAAATGTTTGAATCGTATAAATAACCTCTTCGTAAAATATAAAAAAAGACTGCATACAATCAATATCCGTCACCTGACCCTCTTAATCAAATTTTAATACCAAAATCTAATTCAAAGTTCTTTTTAAATTTAAACTCGAGTCTAGCCCAATGCCTCGTTAAATTAAATCAATTTGCCACCATTTTTTTTTTACAAGGGAAAGCACAATATACAAAAGTTAAATTACAAAGTACATCATGGGAGGTTACCCCAGCTAAGTCCGCCAGAAGAAGAGTGGCACACCCAAGAGGTGCTATGTCAGAAAAGGTGAATCCCAGGCTCAAATTAAAAGCATGTGTCGCGAGCCAGATTGCATACGTGCAGTTTGCATCATGAAATAGTACATCTCCTGTTTCTGATTGTTTTATCATAAGAAATGAAATAGAAAAAAGAAGACCGTCAGAGAATCAATGCAGCTTCACATCTCTCCTACAAAAAGTGTTACTGCAAATCAATTGAAGCCCAGTTTGTGTCCTTTTCTGCAGAAATTTTTTTGGTTCTATGTCAAAATTACTCGGAAAATCTGAAAATTTATCTGCAATGGCTTCCAAACTCCATTCCTTCTTTGCTGTTCTTCTGTTATTCTGAAGTTGTACTTGATGCTATTCACCAGTTAGCATGAGCATTCATCGACTTCTTTGGGTTTTTTCACTTCTGCATCTCTTATAATTACTATAGTTTTGTGCATAGTTAGGAAACAATGAAAGCAGATGGGGGCCTTCAGTCATCATCAATGCCTCCATCATCCATTTCCATGTCTCCATCCCCATCTCCAAATTCATTCTCATCTGCTTGTCCTTGATCAGCAACTCCATTGCCGCTATACATCTCATAATTCTCCAGATCTTGTGCTTCCGATACACCGAGAAGTTCTTTCTCCTTACCTGCCTTCATAGCTTCAAGATTTGAATCATTGAAAAATGTGGTATAGGGTTTGGATACCTGCAATATTACACTTTCTCGATCAAAAAGAGCAGCTTGTACAAGTTATTTGACGTTAGAAATCTGTTCAAAGTAAGGGGGGCAAAAGTTATGCAGAGAGTAGTGGATACTGGTTAGTGAGCTAGAAGATTTCTTAAAATGGAAGACTTTTGTGACTATTTACCTTGAATAACAAATTCCTCTTCTCAGCACTTTTCAGTAAGTTGTTCCAATGTTCATCCTGCCTCAAAGTTGATGCAGACCCGACAACCTAACAGTCCCAAATTGAACGTAAGTATCGGTAAAAGAGATTGCATGTTGACAAATTTTCATACCAGCACAGTGGACTTCGCTCGGGTGATGCCAACATTCATTCTCCGGTAATCAGAGACAAAACCTATGCCACGATTTTCACTTGCTCTAACACATGAGAAAATTGCAACATCCTTTTCACGACCCTGGAAAGTAAAGGCATCTAAAGTTCATCAGTTTCCATTAACATACAGTTTCTGAAATATTGAGATCCCTTTTCCAAAAAGATTAGGATTGAAAGGTTAGCTACTAGTCCGCTCACTGATTGATTGACCAGTGCCTCTTCTAGTGTTCAATAGCAATTGAAAATGACAACTATATCAATGCTTTTCGTGGTTCGAAAAACAAATATTGGAAAGAAAACAACGGTACATCCAAGATTTTCACAGAAAGCATATTAAGAAGCTGTATAACAAAAGGAACAATGGACCAGCTTACCTGGAAACCATCAACAGTTTGAATATCTACAAATTTTGCAGAATCCTGCCCAAAAGTATCACGGAATCGATCCTGGAAAAGCTTGACTTGGTATCTATAGGGGGATATAATTGCTAGCTGTGAACTCGAACGAAGCTCGGGATACATTGTCACCAATTTATGATACATGAGGAGCACAAAATCAACCTCATCAGCGTTTACCCAGGACCCACTTCCAGAAGGCTGAGACTCTTCTCCTTCATGTATATCAAAGAAGCAAAATGGACCAAAGCATCGGTAATGATGCCATTCGCGTGATGTCCTACTTTCTAGATCTTCAGCATCCTGCAGTGCCTCATCATAGAATTCTTTTGATGGAAAGTTTCGAATCTGTTATACAATTATAAACAGAGGTAAGACAGCCGGAAAAACACATGAAGAAAGCCAATACAGCAATCTGGTTGGCAAACTTCATCAAGGTTTTCATCTTATCTAATAAGAGAACTTAGAATTGTAGACCTGAGTACGGGCAGGCCGGTCCAAGCTAATGCAAGACATGCACAACGAACTTAATGCAAACCTAAGTTCAAGCCTAGCCTGGCCCAAAGGAAGAACCTCACTCAAGACCTCAATCCCAACATTATTTCAAGATTCATCAGCCTTAAGATTGGTCGACGGGCCCAAAGTTTGACAATTTCTTTTTGATTTGATGGGGCTATAAAATGTTAAAAATTACATGCATAACATTACCGATACTAAAAGAAACTTAAAAAAATTAAACGCCAATGAGACAAATTAGGAAAAAATAGATGCAGAAAGTTAATTAGCTACTTAAAGTACAGATATAACACACAGATAACGAGCATGAACTCTCCTTGTCAACCAGAAGCATCTAAAATCTCTGAATAATATTGGGTTCTACAAGTCAGGCAAGTTTCATAGGTTGTTATTGGAATAGTGAGACACTGGGAAATCCGAAAGTATGCACAACGAGAAAATGGTACAGTTCAAGTAGGTGAATACTGACTAGCAACGGCAGATATCTAAGAGTTTAATAATAGATCAATGAAATTTCATGCAACTCCATCATAAATAAGCATAATAAGGTTATCTTCAACAAAAACAAGCCTAACCTCTGGATGCATCCGATACTGTGTCTTCAGCATATTTACAGGATAGCCAGCTCTTTGGAACCTCTCAAACAGACTTGTACCATAACTTTAAATTCATCAAGAAGAACACCAGGCATGTTACTACAAAGACACCAACAGGCTCATAATGGCAACAACAAAGTAAAGATAAAAATGACAATCACATACCCAAACTTCCCTGCAACAGGAGAAATTACAGTCGCAGGCAATTGAACTGGATCACCAACCTAAAATCAAATCTTAGTATAAGAGAAAAGGACAGTTTTAATTTGACCATGTGGTCAAATATTACCAACTACACAAAGATATTGAAAAGGGAACTAGTTCACAAGCTTGTACATGCAACATCATTTATTATGAGAATTGGCAGTTCTTACTCAGGTCTCAATTGCTGTTCAACAAGGTAAAGATACCACACACAAGAACTAGAACAAGGCTTACAGCATAAAGTATAACTCAAAAATTGTTGTGCCTTCTCATAAACTATCACTAGGTTTGGCAAAAGTTCCACGAAAAACGAAGTAGTATAATTATTTGCAAAGGAAAATAGCAACAACGAAATACCAGAAAAACTTGTCTGCACCCATTGGCTAAAGGAACAAGAGTTGCCGATTCCACCTGTTTAATGAAAACCCATGTGTATGAGAAGCTGGATGAACATATATTTAAAATTTTGTGCAAACTGATTAACCAATCGAAGTGAACAAAATTTAATACCAGTAAAATACATAAGTCATAAGAGAAGGACTTGGAAGTACAGGAAAATACATGCTGGGCCTGGAATTATAAGCAAACTCAAGTTCTAAATGCCTTGAGGTTTCTAGAGGCCTATTAGTGTCATTCCAATACTATCGTTTGTCCAAATACTAAATGTAATTCCTGGTGCTTGATAGAAACGTATGAGTGATTCCTAAATCTATCCTGTATTTTATTAATTCATTATTTCATAAATTCTAGCCTAAAACCTCAAATTCTAACAGAATTAAATTTCCAGCAACCCTCGATTCTACAATTTGTAAGTGTTTCATCACAATGTGAAGGTGTCCTCTATTCTCCTGACATCAATTTAGGGGCACAAATGGCTTTTCTTATGTTATTATTATTAGTGTCGATAGCTTTCTTCTTTAAAGCAAGTGGAGCATTTATCAGAAATGCAGACAACTAACTAGAAGATATGATCCATGTCTATTTAAATTCTTTAGTAAATATTTCAATTCCTTTATCCTTTGCCAGCATTAAATGGAAAAAGTAACAAGGGAATTAAGTTTCAAAAGAAGTGCATTAACAAGAATGCATGAAACCATAAGTACTTACAGCTTGGGCAGCTTCATCAATTATAACCACATCGAAACCATGACTCAATTTACTAAATAGTGTTGAACCACTGAAGCTGAGAGTGGAAAATACCTGCCATATTTAAGCAAAATCAGCATCACATCGAAGATTTTAAGTTCAGCACAAGACAAAATATACATACAATTACTGCTTCTTCCAGAATAGAAACACGAATACTGTCTGTATCCCCTCCAGAAGCTCCATGTTTCTGTTTATCAGCCGCCGAATCAGCTTGTTTTTGCTTCACCTGCAAAGGGAAAAAACTCAGTAAACCACGGTCCTAGCAAACACTCAAACATACACATGTTAAGGCTTAGACAACAACATGTTCATTGTTGTAGACAATCCTGCATTATATAATAAGCTAGTATTCAGGATAGAAGCTAATAGTCCACCAGCAGGAATCAGAAAATGACAGATTGATTTAGTCACTTGAATGATTCAACAAATAGTCAAAAAAGAAATGTTGCCGGCCATTGCATGCACAACTTCAGAAATCATGTTTGTCTTTATTTTTGCTTTCCATTAACAAAGAGAATTTGAAAACTACCAAATATTAGAACTTTATTCGATTAGTTTCTCTTTTATTTCTTTTTAATATGAAAGACAATGGAGATCAACTATAAAGATTATCATTTGGGTGTTGCACAAAACCACATTTTGCCCAGTTTCAAACTACATCAACTTCCGTCCTTAAACATTCCAACATATAAAGCCTGAGGGTCTATTTAAGATCTTCCAAGCATTAATAGAAGCAGCAACAATAGCCAAGATGAAGTTTTAAAATTGCAGCTACTTACGAGGTAATCCATGCAGACAGACTGGACAGAATGGTGAGCTTTAAGACCAATGCGAACAATTTTAGGATTGTAAGTATGGAGATTTTCATCACAGATACCTGTAAATGAGAATAATAAGAACATTCAAAATTCACGTCCCATATTACCAATAAACTGCATGCCTTATAGTTTTAGATTGATACAAAAGATAAGAGATTGGCTGAAGTCAATCTCAGCATCAACTAATATCTAAATAGATCAGAAGGAAGCAGAAAGGTGGTCAGGTAGGGCAACTTTTCGAGTCAACAGAAATAGATGATTTAAATGGCTTCTTTTAAATGTTATTACAAATTTATCAGACAGAAAAGATATTTTAAAAAAAAGGATGAAATCCACTTTAAGAGAGACAAAAATAGAGAGAGAAGTAGAAAACAAACAAATGGAAGAACAGTAAAAAAGTGCTGGTTCAATTGATCATTTCAGTTGATGAGCTTCCCCAGTTAAATTTTAAGAAAAGAAAGTCATCTTCACCCCACATGCATCAACATCCTAGATACTCTATCCAAAAGAAAATAAAGAATACCAGCTCAGTCATAGAAACCAACCGTATTGCTGAAGCAACTTTATAGAGCAAGGCTTTTGATAAGAAACAGAATATTTTGAGAAAAGCAACATTATTCTCTTTTTAATTTTCCTTTGGGTTGGCATTTGTGCTTACTAGTAAGAACTATCTGGTGCAATTTAGTCACCTAAAGCTTGTTGGTCTTGTGCAGTTTTTTGTTCTTCATCATCAAAACAAAATGAATTTTCTTTTGAAGCTAGCCATCAAATTTCCACAGCAATCAGATTAATGCTATAACCCTGATGGTATGTCCTCTCTGAAATTTTGAAATAACAGGATAAGCTGGATTTACAAAGAAATAAGAAGGGAAAATATGCATATATTTCCAGGAAGGAGAATATATGAACAGGAGATAACTGAAGAAAGATAATGAAATTGAATCTCTATCAATGATTATTTCAAAATCAGTTTCTTGACTGCAACTTTAAGCGAAATAAGCCATATGATAAAGTACAAACTGAGCAGGCTGACAGGAAAACATTATAATTAAATGAAACGAGCAACGAGACCAAGGTCCACCCAGCAATTTATCACAAGCTAAAAGAAAGCAAATATTACAATAAGTTATAGGCTTCTGCTAGTAAGGAAAAACTAGTACCATTCCTAAGAAGGCGCAACACAATCTCGTCAAGGGCAGAGTTTGATGGGGCACATACCAACACTCGAACACGGTATTTGCGACTGGAAGTGACAACTTCTGGTTTCTGCACCACTCAAGTTAGATAAGGAAATATCTTACCAAAAATGATAATTTATCATGTCCAAAACCAACTTACCAACTCATTTCCAGTTGTAGGAAAATAGCCATCATCACCATCCATAGGCATAATCGAGTCCCTAGGATTACAACCCATTAACCATGGAGACGCACGTTGCCAATGATTGTACCTGCAAACAATGCAAGTTTTTCCAGTTTGTGAGAAACAATAGGTTTTAGTGCGTCCATATATAATCTCTTACTCAAAGCTTTAGAACATTTGTTATAGGTTGTTTCTTGTATTTTTTTTTCTTTCCTTTCTTCCTTTTTGATATAGGACAACTCTACTTGTGATATCTTAGCATTAAAGAATTATATAAAATATTTGCACAATATACATGAAGAATATTGATGTATGCAGGCAATAGGATAGGAAATTCTTAATAGTACCATCCACCAAATCAATAGATATGAATTTCGCAATAGAAGTCTATAAGTTCATCACAATAGCTAATGTTGATGGAAACTACATTAACACAATTCTCATTGTGCGAAGAGTAAATAATTGTTAAATAAACAGGAAGGACAATTGTTGAATCCACAATCAAGTAATTGAAACAATTGCTTACATGGAGTTGGAACATCTTTACCATAATAGCTTACTGAGAATACAATGCATGAGATGTAGGATACATGGCTACTTTATGCTTAAATCAGAAGTTCCAAGCAATATGTCAAAGAGAAGTCACCAAACAGTGCCATATAAGTTTTGACACAGAATCCAACAAGTCTAGAGAAGTAGAAATGGTTGGTCACAATGCAAGGGCCTTTATGTTCACGAAAGTAGATGAAACAAATTAACACATCAGTCACAAAGGAAATTAGCAGGCAATCAAACATACTTTTCATGAAGGGGTAGTTGTGGCCCGCATTTAATTTCTCGAAATCCACCGCTACAAGGAAAAAAGAGCATCAATAACCATAAGAGACTAAAAGGTATGATATCATAAAATCCCAGCGAACGTAAGACAGATGAGGAAAAGTAAAAAGTGGGCTAAATGCTCACTTGGAAACAACTCTTGCTGGACTAGCATGCAAGATTGCACTTAGGAGCGCAAGGATGGTTTGTGTTTTCCCAGTACCTGGGGGGCCCTAGAGAAACTTGGGTAATCATCATCCATACATAAATATATTAAGGAGCCACCACATAAAGACTTGAGACAATATCATCAATGTATAGCATCATGTTAAAGCTATCACAATATCACTTTCGTATTAAGGGTTAAAGAGAGAATGAGTAAAGGGATAGCCTACAAGATCAATATTAAAGAAAAAAGAAATCCTACTACAAGACATTCTGATAACAGATATTTTGCTAGTTTCAAGTATTTCCTACCTAATGGCATTTTCCTTCACATATTACACTTTCTATGGATGGATGAAGGAGAGACATTTCGGCAGCTTTTTCAATGACAGGAAGGTCCATCTATTATATGAGTTACCAAAGTACTTTAGAACCAAAAAAAAATATTGACAAATCTTGGCTTGAAGATTGAAGTATTCAAGCTTTAAAGACTTAAGTTTTCCAATGAATTATACTATGGCAAATTCAATTGTTTCTTTCAACTCAAAGTTGATTTTATCTATCCTGAACGTTAAAGAATGGACGCCACTAAAATAAGAAGCCTAAAAAGATGTTTTCTGTCTAATATTTTAGCATAAACAACTATAAATTGAGTAAAGAAAACAATGAGAGTAGGAAAAAGATTTGTGCTAAACCTGTATCAGCACAAATGGTTGACGTGATAGGCCTGCCTGCAACAAAAATGTCTTTCAAATTAACATTGCTTTCATACTCCATAAACAAGATATGCAACACATGAACAGAATGACCATCAGATCCGCTATTGAAGATTATGCCATTGCAGCAGCCTTTACCCAGCTAATTTTCCACAATTAGAGCCGCTAATAGTTAAAATCTTTTGCTTTTTTACAAAATTATAGACATGCCAATTAGCCTGTAAACACCCTTTCTTGGATTACTCGGATCATCCAAAAAATTCAACAGGAAAGCATCAATTTTAAAGCAAAAACTTAGTTTACATAGTAAATGATAAAACCAAGTTCACTCCACACCCTATAACATAATTTTTAAATGTCGTATCATAAGTCCTATAGCACATTATTTTATGTGAAATCAAGGTACACGATTGAAACTTGCCATGCAGGGAAATCCACAGAAACTTGACTTTGCTCACAATTGTCAAATGGAATGTCATTTTAATTTGGCCACATAATTGCTTACAAATCCTATTGAAATTCAGAACTATGATTAGATTCCTGACAATTATTCTAACACTGGATCAAATAGGTTGACAGGAATGATAATTTTTGATTGTCTTCTTTTGATGAGGCAATCAAGTTGATTTTCTTTTTCATTAAAAGCTAACAACATCATAAACAATGCTAAACCAATAAAGATGTTTTTTCATATGCAATGCTACTAAGAGAAACTATCAGAAAATCCACTGCCTTTTCCAGTATCAATAATAGCCTCAAGCACCAATACGTCAACACAGCAAAAATAAAGAAATAGAATTCCCATGTTACTGTATGGAGAAAATAAAAATATCATAGTATCGTAGTTGTATCTCCATGTAACCACAAAACCCAACCAACATACATAAAGATTATGAATTGCTAATTTTTCAATTTCCATCTTGTTAATAACTTACATCAATAGCTTCTACTTGTGACTTATTAAGATGTCCTCCAAAGTATTCACGCAATGATTCAGAAACTTTCCATGAATGGTCTTCAGATCTGGAAATTTTACCCCCAGCTGTTAGTATTGAATCCTTGAATGGAAGAGAACCCACTGACCGTAGAGCTAAATATTCACGAGAAATAGTTGATAAGCTGCATATCTGCAGATACAGAAAACATCAAACCATTTCCTATATGACAGGAATTTACTGAGAACCAGAATACAACAGTCACAATTGTAATAAGAAATGTACTCCTTAATGTCACTAAGCACAAGAAAAAGTATAAGGGGAAAAAAAAAGGAATTCATGGTGGTCAGTGGATAAATCGAACTACTTGACAAAAAATTCATGCAATTACAGAAATTACAGTATGTTTAACAAAGTCTATTCAAGCAGATTTTCTAGCACCACTATGAAATCACATGCATGCAGTCAAACAAAACAACCAAAGCTTATTGTCCCTGGAATATAGCAATAATAATAATTCATGGCGTAAAGTCACTGGCATGTCAACAAATAACTCTCAGCATTGTTTTAAAGGCTATCTGTAACCTATGAAAGAATTGCAGATACTCTAAATACGAGTCACGGAAGGCCTCCAATACCTTGCGTACCAGAGAATGTAAATGGTTTCTGTTTCTCTGTTAAATGCTTTTCCAGATTATCATTAGATGTTCATTGCAAAAAATAATCTGAACTACTCCACCCGTATTCAAGTTATGGATGAATATAGGAATGTTCTCAAAATACAAGCAAACAATTTACTAAAGTGAGTTACTCCATGATTTTCAAGTTACCAATCAAGCCCAATACATGCAATTCCAATAGCCTCTCTTTCATATCTTCCAAAACATAGAAAGAGATGATATCAAGTGCCTCCAGTGAAAGAAAAGGACATGCTACCTAACAATAATAAGGCATCACAAAAAGTGACGAAAATGTAGAGGAAATCAATCCAAATGATGGAAGAATGAATCTGGAATTTAAAATGTGAGAAGCATTGGAGAAGAAACAATCGAAACCACAATTACACGTGATTTCAGCAAAAAGGTGGGTCACCTTTAGACTGAAGAGGGGTTTCTCCTCCGGCTTTAGAGGAGAAGTGATGTGAGATCTCATATTCAACAGTCGTGAAGAATCAACAACATTTTCATCCAAGTGCTTGACTTCTCCCTCTAAATACATTCTAAGTCTAAGAAGATTATGCTGACGATGCTCCACCAAAGCAAATGCATATGTCTTAGGCAGTTTTCCACCCTCTTTAATCTTCAATGAAAAGAAACCGCGAGGTAGCGAGTTAAAATCAAGAAAGCAACATAGAAAGAAGAGTTGAAATCAATTTAAATAACTGTAAAGAAGAAAGCTTCTGAGAGAATAAGCATCATCGTCAAACAGATAAAATGGAATGTCAAGCATATAGAAAGATGAAAGTGAATTACAGGGTCTTTGGAAAGAAGAAGAAGATCATTTTGCGAAATTTTTTCTCCCTCATCATCTCCATAAGTCACTGATGGCAAAAAAAACCCTTCTGCCTGATTGCATTCCACCACCAGCCTCATCACCCATTCGGTTACTGTAAACCCCCACCCCAGCACACACACACACACAAAGAAGAAGAACAAACAAATTTGTTAATATTCATGGGAAATGTGAATCAAATTACACAGAGAAACAACAAAAATTAAAATTGCCAGAAAGCAAAAGAAAACTAGAATATGAAGTAGGAAGAATAAGACCTTCTTCATCATCCTTCTTCTGAATAATCTGAGATTTAACCTCTTCAAATAAAAGTGGCTCAAAGGTCGAGAAGTAATCATCAAGGTCTTTGTATGTATTCTTCACTGCTTTTAAACCCAAATCAGAACCCTCTTTCCTATCATTCTTTTTCTGCTTCTGCTCATGGAAAAAAAAAAAAAAACACGCATTTCGATTACAATTAACGAACAAACAAGAAAACAGAGTGCTGGGATTATATAGTGTGAATTGCGTACTTACTTCAGCTTCATTGAGAAGTCGAAAATAGTCCCAACCCAGAACCACCCTGCAGAAGCGAATGAAGGAGGAGGCCTCTTCGTCAAGCTTCTCTTTGTCGACCGCCATCTCACTCTCTCGCCCTCTTTTGCCCCCCACAGGCAGAGTGGCAGAGAGTGAAAGCTAGCAAAACGAAAAATACAAAACGAAATTTTTTTCTTTTTTTTGCAATTTCCATAATAATTGTTGGGCCTCGGTTCGGGGTTGAGAAGCATGGGTTCGAGGCCGACCCAAGGCCGGTCAATCCTATTTGAACCCATGCCCAATAAATATGGCAACAAACCAAGTCTCTAATTGATAAATCCAACTCTTATAAACAAAAGGGCATCATTTTATTATAAATATTAATTTTATATCTTTAATTAAAAAAGTTTAGATCAACTTGAGTTAGGCTCGAGTTTAAGCTTAAATTTACTCATTGTTATTTCTATTTTTAAGTACAAAATCTAATTTAAAATAGTAAAAAAGAGATTACATTTAAGTCTTATGCCTGAAATTTAACCTATTTGCGGTTAGGACAAAGTCAAATCAAGTTTTTTATTTTTTAGTTTAAAATTTATAAAATGACAATATTGCTACTTAAATTTTTTGAGTCTATATAATTTGAGCTCTATGTGAGCCCACTAAACTTAATTTGAGTTCTTTTAAGCTCTCGCAATCAATGTCGTCTCAAGAAAAAGAAGACAGAAGAAATCGAATC
>JANIHY010000209.1:3319013-3336372 GCA_027479065.1 Erythroxylum brevipes
AAATAATCTCTAATATGTACTTTTGAACCTTTTCAAATTTAGCATTTTGAGCAAATTTTTTAAATATTATTGTTGTTGTTATTGTAACATATTTATTAAAATAATATCATTTAAGAAAAGTATATGAATTGCTCGAATTAATTCTCAAGTTTGAATTCAATCTAAAATCATGTTAGCATAAATTTGATATATCAATTTTAGAATAAGTATGGTCGAGTCAAAATTGCATAGTTTACCATAAGCACGACATTAAAATCCGCTCTACAAAATCAATAAGTTTAACATAAGGGGTCAAAGGGGTCAGTTTATTAAATATTTTTTCTGGCTTTTTTCACTCATATTACACATCTCTTATTGCGTAAACTATAGTTTTTAAAGAGGCTCTATCTTAATTGATACACACAGGAGTTATATTAGTAAAGGTAGAAATCAATTGCCTTCAACTGGTACAATAGTTTCATGAATCCAGCATCGAAATTAACAAGTTGGAAGTGATCTTGGATAAGTGCAAAGCCACAATTACGAAATTTTGGTCCTTTATTTTTACCTGGATTCTCATGCCTGTTAATAAAGTAGCTCGTATGTTAGCTAAAGTAATTACTTGATATTCTAATAAACATAATTAGAATAAGTTGCTGACTTTTTTATTAGACACTATGAATTATAATGCTGGATTATCTGTATTAATAAATATAGTTAAAAAAAAAGAACTAGACTCGGACATTTTTCTAGTTTTCGAAATTGATGCAAAGTTTGGGCTTAAGATTTTTAGATTAGGCTCGAAATTTAATTCTTTAATTAAATAATATATTTTTAAATAAAAAAATTAAGCTTGGCTATTCCATTGTGGACCGTGGAAGCCTAATTGAACTCGGATTAAGGTCACAAGGCCCGGCCCAATCTACGAACTTATGTTTATGCAAGGTTTGGGCCAGCGGACTTGAGCCCGTTCTACTGTAACTCCCCTAAATTTAGGAAAAATGTTTATTTTTTCAAACTTAGTTTTTTGAATGAACAAGAACGTAGTTAATGGATTCCCGCACCACCTCAAGAAGTGCTTAAGCTTACTAGTCCGAATCGGTACTCTCCTACAAAATCTTTCGTTCTTCTTTATGTAGTTTGCATATGGGAGCGATCCAAGGACCAGGGAGGTACGACACGAGACGCTCTCTTCAACTTTCTTGGGTGAATGTTAATCATGGCGTTTGATACTTTGAATTCGGCCAGTAGTGTGGTATAATTTGCTCATTCGTTTGTTCGGGTCAGTAATGGACGCCTGCCACTGGTTTATTTTTTTTCGAATTCCAATGGGCTTGTTATGATTATCACATGAGTATCTGAATTTGGAATTCCAGGTAGGTGACGACACTTTTTTGAGGCATTTCTCTATTGCTACAGTTTTCAAGCACGATTGCTATGAAGTAAAAATTCATGGCGTACTTGAACCTACACGTTATTTCCTTCTGGAGGGGCTTTAATTGCTTCAGTGGACCCTTCCCAACTACTCCAAGAGTTGTAAACAGCTTCTGCAAGTTAAAGACTAGTGCTTTCACTCACAGTTCAGCTTCTCTGTTAAAAAAGGTATTCCTTCAACATATTAATACGCCATATATCTTCAAACCTAAAGGAACTTTCTTGTTGATTTGTTATACGTGTGGCATATAGATTATAATTTTCCTCATGCTAATCAATAGAATTATTGCATGTAACTTTTCTAATTGTTTTTCAATTTTCACGAGGTATTGAATAAATTCGGTCTATGTCACTCAGGGTTGCCGCAATTTTTCTAGGTCGGTTTCATCTTTATCGCAAGATCTTTCTGCAACTTCTCAATATAGTTCACATACTTCTTCTGAAAGTGAGTGCACGACACATCAGGCAACATGCTTTGATTCTGTCAAGTCTAAAGAAAGTACAGTGGATGTTGATACTTCAAATGGTAGAGTAATGCTGATAGATGGCACAGCAATCATTTACCGAGCTTACTACAAGCTTTTAGGTATCCCATAGCGTCTGCATTATCTGTTGGTTGTATGAGATCTTTGACTTTGCTGAAATTTAATTGGTACTTCTGTTATAATTTGTACTTCTGTTAAAACCTACTTTCTTTTTCTAGATTTATAATGTGTTTCGTAGGTACTAGGTTCACTCTTTTTTCTTTCCCTACACAGAAAGTTTAATGGCTTTACGAAGAATTGAACTCTAGCGAAGGAAGATGTTTTAAGATTTCAATAACACTAGGGAAAGTTATCTGAAGGCAATAACACTACTTGTAAGCTCTATAGTTCATGTGGGAAAGAATTTTCACATATTCTCAAACATTGAATAGGAAGTATCCAGCCATATATAGGACATTACAAGTAGGAATTTAAATATGGAAAGTTATCTAAAGTTATCTAATATAATCCCTAAATTTAAGAGATTTCAAACTTATTCTATCTTATCTATTTACAGCCTATCTATATCTTAGTATAATCTATGTATAGCTGTTTAGTATCTCAACACTCCTCCTCAAGCTGAGGAATAGATGTCTTCCATTCCCAGCTTGTATACAAGAGCATGCAAACTTGAACTGTTCGGCCCCTTTGTTAATATGTCAGCTACTTGCCGTTCGGGTGGAATATAGGACATACACACTAACCCTTCTTTCAATTTTTCTTTAATGAATGTCTATCAATCTTAATATGCTTTATCCTATCGTGTTGTATAGGATTATGAGCAATATTAATGGCTGACTTATTGTCACAATAAAGCTTCATAGGGCCGTTCCGTTTGACTCTCAAATCATATAGAATAATCTTCAGACAGAGTATTTCACACAATCCTTGAGCAATAGCCCTAAATTCTGATTCTGCAGATGACCTTGCCACTACATTCTGCTTCTTGCTTCTCCACGTTACCAAATTTCCTCCAAAAAACGTTTGATCTTCTATTCACTATGGAACCTGCATAGTCAGCGTCAGTGTAAGCTTCTAGAGCAAGAGTATTGTTTTTCTTCAACAAAATTTCTTTTTCCAGATTGCCTTTCAAGTAATGTAGCACCCTATAATCTATTTACAGCTGTTTAGTATCTCAACAGTTTAATTTATTCTTTTTCAATTTGAACTTTATGCTGGCATTTGTTTATTGTGCTACTGGTTCTTAGGAATCAATTGAATTACAAAACTATGCTAATAGCAAGGGAGGTAGGTTGATGGAGTTACTAAACCTTGGCATTTAAATTAGTCACTGTAAGCGTTCTACACTTTTATATTAGCCTCTTTGACTACTGGGAAAGTTAGCAGCACAAGATAGTCGTTACATGTTTTATGCTAGGTAGTTAAAGACATTTATGAATTGTTTTCGTTGTTACCTATTCCTAAAAGAAGTTCTAATGATGTGCCTTGGCTTATTAGGTGTCTGTTATTTGGATTTTAAAAACAGGTTCAATATGGGTTGGATTCTGGGGTGATAATCCTTATGAGTTTTTCACGAGCTTCTTAGACGTATTGTAATCTTTCACTTCTGTTCAAATGATAGCTACTCTTTTACAAGAGGAAACCCTTAAATTATAGTTAAATTTCAACTGCACCGTGTGTCTAAATATTCAAAGTTTGCTTCCTAACATTTCTTGTGTTTTACTGGAGCAGCAAAGTTGCACCACGGTCATCTATCACATGCAGATGGTAATGGAGATTGGGTTCTAACTATATTTTCATCATTATCACTTGTGAGTGCTAGACCAAAAGTTTATGAAATTCAACTTGGCTATCTTTCTTTATGGCTTTCTGATGAATTTCTTAGCAGTAATAATTTGCAAAGTATTATGGAACCCAAGAAATAATGCTTGAGGAAAAAATACACTTGCATCTAAAAATTTTGGCTCGTACTGACAGTATTGATAGGTAATTTTAATAAATGAAGTTATTGAGCCTAATCTAAAAATACTTTTTAATTTTAATCCTAATAGTAGACTAAATTTTAATTATATAAAAATTGACAGGCTATTTGAAATGGTATTCAGTATTAACGAGTACTAGTGTTGTAGTATACTAATACCAAAACTGATACAAGGTTTGGTACGATATTGGCAGTATCGCTTATGAATAGAGAATTTGTGAATAGATAGAAATTTCTATATATTTTCCTGTTTTCTTTTTCTTTTTCTGTATTTTTGCATCCTAAAATCAACAAAGAAAAAACTTGATAGTAAAATAAATAACATCTTTTTAGAGGGTTATCTGCTGAAAGAAAGTAGCGATGATAGTGTGATTGAAAGAGAGGTTAAGGGTAAAAAAGAGACATTTGTAAGATAGATAGAAGTTAGTAGTGGTGCTCTCAATGAACTGTCGTAAAAAAAGAATAGAATAGAATAGAGGTGAAGGAGTTCTCAATGGGCTATCAAAAGGAAATATAAAATGGAGATTAAGACAATCTCAATGGTGATAGATGGAAAGAATAGAGGTAGCAACACTCACAATGAGCTTACAAAATGAAGGGGCTCACCAAAGAAGGAGACATTGATAAATAATAGAGAAATAAATGATCTAAAGGGGCGCTTGGTTCACATGAGACAATGGTAATAAGAATGAGAATGAATATAATGAGGAATGAGAATGAATATAATCATTATAATTATGATGATTGGTTTGCTGAATGAATGATTATCATTATCATTAGTAGTGGTTGGTTTGTTTAAAATCTTGAGAAATAAAAATTTGCTAAAATTTTGTTTTACATCAAATTTTAATATATTCTAATTAATTATGTGTTATTTAACATGGTTCGGTTGTAAAGTTTGTGTCCATCAATACAAAAACCACTAAAGAGTTCAAGTTGTATTATTCACTAAGTTTAACCCATTTATTTATAACAACAAGGTATTACAAGATCTCACATTAAAAAAGATACAATATTTCTAAATAGTACCTAAACTATTCTAATATTGCAATTATTCATATGTTAGACAAATAATAATCTTCCTATACTAAACATGCTGATGAACAGTATCAAGTTTAAGTTTGCAATTTAATCATTTTTTCTTTTCACATTTAACTCCTTTAGACAATGTTGGGGTCTGATTGAATATATGGGAAAGTTTGATGTGGAATTCCATGACATGTGGAGGTAGTGAGGTTAATGATTTTGCTTCATATATTGTTTTCTTTTTCATTCTTTTTTATCCAGCTTTTTGTCTAAGGTTCATTTGTTATGCTTTTTGTAGGTCATTGATGTTCTGGAATTCATCCCTTCTCATGTGGCGGTATGATCACCATTATTCTTGTCTGCTCGTTTTCTTGTTTCTCTTGAAGAGTCAAAATCAATGTGCATTTGATTATACATGCCACAACTTTGATAATTCCCAACTCTTTTCATGCTTGAGTTCAAGTTGGAAGTCCTTAAATTGATCAATGTTGAATTTCATTAATTTTGACCGATTATTAAGCAAGAGAAATAATCAGTGGGCCAAGTAGTGTAAGATTGGCAGAGTGACATTTCTTGATTCAACGCTTTGCAGCTAATGTGTTGGACCCTTCTACAATTGAGTTCAACATCGACTGTTCAGGATGATAGGTCATTTAGTTACTGTTGTGTTGTGGTTTAAATTGTTTGAGTTGATGTCAAATTAATTTGTGACGCACAAAGCTGTCAATTTGAAGTGTGAAACAATGGGTAAATAGTTACAAACGGCATGATGGTTTATTGTTCTTCAAGAGAATACTGTTACTTCTTTTTTTTTCCCTGTTGAGTACGAAATGAACTTTGCCAATGTGCATGAGATGAGTCTCTTGGGCAATTTTGTGGGTTGATTCTTTGTTCAAGAATTACACCTCATCTGATATGGCCAATTGATATGTAGACTCCAGGATTGAGAGTACAAACTACAAAATGTTTAAATAAAAAACATTTTATTTCTTTATGTAGATGGCCCAAAATGTTAGCACAGGTTGTGATACACTTCAAGTTCTAAGTAATTGCTGATATACTATACCATATTAGCTTTGGACATTTACGATATGTTATTGTAGAGCTGTTACAGATGCTCACATGCCTGATATACACTGGCTTGGAATGTAGTTTTGCAGAGTTTCTGTTAAAGAAATGGTGAATAGTAGTTGGTTTTCTGTATGGACTGGGTCTTTCAGCATTTGTATTGCTAATGCTATATAATTATTTCTCCTTGCAGGTGGTGTTTGATCATGATGGTGAGCAAATTTTTCAGATTTCAAGTTTTAGCTAGTCCTCAGAACTTTTTCTTTGTGGCTTTCCATTTTAAACGGTCGATGATGAGCATTTCTAGCTATTTCAGGTGCTACCTGAAACTTCATATTGATTGAAACATGCTAAAAATCCATGAAATATGATACTGAAAAAGAAAAAAGAAATCTTAAACAAGCATGTTACCTGGCATGCATTGGGTTAAAAGAAAATAAAGTTCAAGTCTGTCATTTGATTTTAACATGGTGTAAAACCTTCTCTTATGTATGTTTGCTGTGATCTTTGAATAAATATATAATGTTAAATGCTTGTTGATTGTGTCTATGGTGATAAAAATGAAAACTGTCTTCAGTAGTTTGTGGGATGACAATTCTATGAAAGTTTTTGTCTTCTTCTCTCTGGTTTTACTTTGTTCAAGTGGAAACAGTTCTAGCAAGTACTTGTGTCAATCTGCTAGTAGTACTTAGCGGCAATGTTAATGATGAGCTGGGCAAAGTTAAATAGGATATATGCAAGTGAAAATTGTTATCTGGCAAAACACTGAGTGATTTAATTTACCTAATGCACCCTTATGAATTACATATGTGTGTGTGTGTGTTTGTGCATAAGAGTATGCTGATTATATTTTTAAATAATACCCCTTTATCAATAACAAGGATTATTCCTATGTTTATTGAAATGTTCTTTCTGAAGGCCCTGTTGAAAATAATAATAATTTCTCTTCCTATCCTTCAGTGTAAAACTTTTAGGTAGGCAATTGGACAGGTGAGGCATATGTTGGAGAAACTTGTGATTCATATCTTCATTTCATTTTTCAGTTAATAGGAAAAATAGGTTACTCGAGACAGAAATGTGCTAGCTGCCACTTCTTCTGGGGCATGACCTAGATAACGAATGTTGTGTTTATTGCCAAATGTTTATTGTTTGATTCAAGGGTGGATGCTAAAGCAGAATATCTCTCCCTTTAGACGTTTATTTGCCTCTTGACCATCATGTTCTTTCTTTGTACAGTTAATAATGGATCTGCATGAATTTTGGGGTACTCTGGATTGCAAAGTTGTTCAAACACTGTTTTGATAAAACAAAAATTTTCCTTTCAGGAGTTCCTTTTGGTCATAGTTATGTTTCATCCAAAGAAAATGTCATGGCAAAAGGTATGTTCATGATTTTATGAATCTTCACTTGATCAATCTGGCAATCAATAAGGCAAGAAAAATCATATTTGTGTGGCAAAATTTGAGATTTACAGTGAGTTATAGTATCTAGAAACCAAAGGAAGGTTAAATTTTACGTTGACAGAAATTGAACTCCTTTTATTTCCATAAACTTCTTCAAATGCCATTGGGTTCATTATATAAGTAAAGGATGCCTAATGGCTATCAGAACCTCCAATGACATGCTAATGAAATCTTGAAATTAAATTTAGAAATTCCATTGTTTCACTTGAATGTGTTTGGTGAAGTTTTACAAGTTAGCTTTTGGCGTTAAAGGGATTTGTATAGATGTTTTTATACAAATTATTCAGTGCTACCTGTTAGGATTTGTTGTGTTGTTGATAACATTTTTATGTCTTTGTGGATAACCGTTTTTCCTATGAAATATGTTAAAGTACAGATGGGCCCCTAGTGTATTGTTGCTTCCAAAAAGATGTCCCATTAATTTCACAATGAGCAAGATATGTTCTACCTTTCCAGAATAACAAACTAAGATACTAATAGAAGATCTATTCCACTATTAGCAAACCATAGGAATCTTAAAAAGACAAAAACAATACTAAAAGAAGAAATAGGAATACCACAATTGGTGTTGGTTTATTTTACCCAATATGAAACGATTCCTTTAGTTAATGAACTTATTAAAATCACGAGGTAAGAGTGATTTAAGTCTTGAATTGGGTGTAATGAGCCTTACGGAATGTGGTTTCGGCTGGGGTGGGACTTGATGCGTGAAACGTCCTTGTATTATTATTATGTGTAAGTGGCTTGGAAATGGGATAGAATTGACACAAGATTGTTCTTTTTTGATGTTTGAGCTTAATACAAGCTATAGATGGAGTATAATATGTTGTCTGATAATGATGAGAGTCATGTAAATCTGGATGTTATCTTTTAGTGGGCTATAAAAGGCAATGCATAGGAGGTTTATCTCAGTGCCTTCTGCGATCTTTACCCTGTCCCGATGCTTAGTAGGTTGGGATCCTGCATTGCCATTTGGAATTGCTGCTGTTCCCAAAATGCTTTTCAGAACTATCCCCTGTTGGTTCGGAAAGAAAAACATTTACTGTTCTCTCTTTCTACACTACTTGCAGCTAGGTTTGATGCCTAAGTTGATCTGCTTGCATTTTATGGTACTTGACCAGAATTAATCACATTTCACACTTCCATAATTAACAGACATTTTTCTCATGGAAATTGGTTCTTAACTTTGTTTCTCATGGTTCTGACATGGACCAGCATACTGTGTTTGCCTTCACATTCTTAGTGCTTTTGTCTAGCATCAAAAGTGTTTTTTGGGTGATTTATTTAATCTAGTTTTGCCAAAGAATCTATGCTGCATAATCATGTGTCTTAAAGTGTACGTGGAATCTGTGCTGCATAATCATGTGTCTTAAAGTGTACGTGGCAAAGTCTTTGCATTGTAGTTAGGAAAGTACCTTGGCCACTTAAGTCAAAGTTCAGAGGTCTGTCCAAGTGTCTGAATCACAGATAAAGTGCATCAACGTAGGATCATGAAAGAAGTCCAAGTACCTTGATTCAAGTTTACATATGCAAGCTTGAACCAATGCTTCTCTTTTTGTTTTTCTCCCTATGATATTTTGCATCCTTGTATTCTGTTCAACTTCTTTATATTAAGTTTGTAGATAAAAGGGGCAATTGAAGCCACCTGCACTGTCATTTTTATATGCATTAGCTCACAGGATACATGATAAGATTGCCTTTTCCTTGGCCACTACATTAAAATACTCCTCATGAAATCCTTAAAAGTTGTGTGAACCTCACTTCTTTGAGGTGGATACTTCTGCTTTTTGTCATTTTCCTAGCTGGTCATCTCTTGTCTTCCCAGTTCTAAAACTACATTTAGTTCAGCATAACACTAACTTCATAACAGAAAAAATGTTTCAATTACGTAATAGGTTTGAATTTTCGTCACACTCTCTATCCTGCATATAAGAGCAACAGACCACCAACGCCTGATACCATAGTTCAGGGACTTCAATACTTAAAGGCATCCATCAAAGCAATGTCCATTAAGGTTATAGAGGTAAATAGCAGTATATCTTGTAAAAACCATTGATTCTAATCATAAATTATAATTATTGTAACTTACACACGAAGCAGGTACCGGGAGTAGAAGCGGATGATGTCATTGGAACTTTAGCCATGAGGAGTGTCAATGCTGGGTTCAAGGTGAACAATCATAGAATCATTAGCAGCATTAAATTTATTATGAAACTTGTTCAAATTGGTTCTTCCATTCTAGTTTGATAATTGTAGCTTATATTAGGCAGTATTATCTCTTGTAAGTGTTGAGTAGCAGCTAAAATTGCTTCACAGCGGGTTAATTTCAGGACTTAGAGTTGTATTGGTATGTGCTTTTCTTAGGATCGTTGATCCCTAGTTTACTATGTTAAAGTCACTGAAACTTTGGCATCTTCATTACAACATTGAAATCTTAATTCCCCAGTGTCAACCATAAATGATGTCTCTATAGACAAGGGACTCTTCTGGATTCACATAGTGATAATAGGGTTACTACTGCATTCTTCGATCATTTAGAAGCTTAGAAGCATCAATTTGCCATGGAACTATCGTCTCCTAAACTTCTTCCATTTTACTTTTGTATGTTTAAATACTGAATCCTGATTCTTGATTGTGCTTCTTTCTAACAGGTACGAGTCGTTTCTCCAGACAAGGACTTCTTTCAGATTCTCTCTCCTTCATTGCGCCTATTGCGAATTGCACCACGTGGCTTTGGGTTGGTAACCCTTGCAATATTTTATTATATCTTATGCTGACTGTTTGTTTTCTTAGGTTCAACTGATAAGGAACTGTCACATCTATTAGAACTTCAACGATCTCTAACTGACCCAATTCCTTGAGTTTACGCAGAATTGGATTTGCAATCCAATAGGGTAACAGTTTTGCATTTGGAGATTGAAATGAATGTGCAGAAAGTTAATCTGAAGGAAACAACTATAACTTTCAAATATAGAAAAACTTACAGCTGAAACAGAGAAACAAAAGGAAAAATGCATTTGAAGTACAAATGCCATATCAATCTCCTTGCTTTCATTTACATATCTGAAGAAATGACTTGTGGAACAATGTCTATCAACTTTTATTAGTTCCAAACATTATACTTCTGTAGCAGCTTTTGTCAATCAACTTTGTTTTGGGTGCCCACCATCTTATTTCATAGCAAAGATCCCCTCGAACAAGTGAAGCCGTACATTTGACTTTTATTTTATCTTGCTATTTTGCTTTTTACCACTGATTTAATGTTTTTATTGGGTTTCTATTCCAGAATTTAAGTACTGATAGTGCCTTTAGATACTAATGATAAACTAAAATTTACAAACAAGTGTCAAGTTTATTTATTTGACTTTAGTATAAATGGAATGCCCCCCTAATTAAGTTCTTACCCTTTTATTTATAATAATATTAATAGGCAATACAAGCTATAAATTATATTTATATATGTAAATATCTAAGCGATATTATATAGGACATATCATAATAGCTCTAACTCTCCATCATCGTTTACCTTTTCACTTTTCCAGGATGGTTTCATTTGGGCTGGATGATTTTGCCAAATTATATGGATCACTGAAACCTTCTCAGTTTGTTGACATGATTTCTCTTGTGGGTGACAAATCCGATAATATCCCAGGTTATCATCTGCAACTTTTTCTATTACTTGTAATCTCATCCTGAGGATCAATTTCTTGCTGGATTTGATGTTGATTTTCTTTAAGAAGTGGTAGGCAACTATTTTCAGCTTTTTCGTTTCTATTTTTTCCACTTCTCAATTATTTTTCTCTTTTTAAATTATCAATGTGAAGAATCTGACAAATATAGAGAATGAGATGAGAACTTATTACTGGCCTTTGATGTCAATGTGTATCATCAGTTATAAATCACTGCATCCTCATCCCACTTCTTCCCATCTCCTCATATCACTTTGAAGATCAACCGAATACCAGCTCAGCTTTCTTCTTATCCTCTATTAGTTGATATCATTCGGTACCGTTATGAAATTAAACGAGTAGCAGTTTTTTCTAGTGATTACTACTTGGAGGATTCTAGTAGTGAATAAAGTTGTGGGAATTTGTGTATAAGTGAATCATAGTGTTGAAAATTGACTACATTCTAGATCCATTGAATTCTTTTACCCTTCATCTATCGCTTGATGCTTGCTATTATCTTCTCAACATGAGAGGGTCTATAGAAGCTTCTGGTCTTGATAGGTCTTACAAATGGAAAAATCACCCATAGAAACGAAATCCTATCACTAACGAACGCAAAAGGTTGCACTGGAAACCGCCTCTTCAATTCCAAATTACTGCAGGTAAATCCAATAAATTCCCAAGACCCAGAAAAGTTCAAAACTTTCCACAACCTAGACAACAGACCATTCAAACAGAGTAGCAAAACTAGCAAAAATAACTATAACTGTACCCCATGAGATTAACCCATAGGTGAATCTTAACTGGATTAAAAGCTCATGTCCAAACCAGTCAAGTTGCCTTGAGAACAAAGTAGTGTGGAGATGGCCATTGGGTCGCTAACGTACATTGTCACTAAAAATATAAATAGCAAGCTTATAACCTGGAACAAATCAAGCCATACAATATAATTTTCATTATTCTATCTTCATCTTTCTGATACTTTTGTTGCCAATGATTTAGTGTTTTTCGGGTTTTTTTTATCCCAGAATTTAAGTTCTGATGGCACCTTTAGAAACTAAATTTCTGGTCCTAAGAGATCCTAACAAATGGAAAATTCTCTTACAGAAACAAAACTGTCTCACTAACCAGAAAAGATGTAAAAAGTTGCTTGAATTTACTTCAGCATTAGTGTAAAACTTCATGTGTTTAAAAATATTCAAAGACGTGATGCATTGTTTATGATGCTTTTCTAGTTCTAGCATTTAACTGGAGAAGAGTATTGACCTAGCCTTTTCCACACTCTTAACTTTCTGTTGCCAAAGCTCAGAAATCAGACCAGAGGATATTGAACCACAAAAAGCAATGGAGCCCGTCTTAATAAAATATACAAAAGAATTTAACAACAAAAAATAATGAACATGCTGAAAGATTGTTCTGGATCGTTTACGTAGTTCCTGCTCCAGCCAGAAAAGTGCCTGAGAAAAGGTTGATTTTAGACTCCTGATAATAAGTGGTCCTTCGATAATATTGTTCTAAGCAGAGGCTTGATCTATCCATGTGAAATTTTCTTCAAAAGCACTATGAAAGAATACACAAGTGACCAAGAGAAAAAGAAAGTTGGAATATTGAATAAGATATGCTTAAAGTATGCTTGAACTGCAGTTTCCTTCCCATTCTTCTTAATTCTAATCGAACTTCATGTACATAAACATTTTGAAATGCAGGAGTTGAAGGCATTGGAGATGTCTATGCTCTGCAACTTATCACTAGGTTTGGTATGTTGGCATCTCTTAAATGATATTTTTGAATTATGAATTCCTTGAACATGCTCTACTGTTTATACGGTGAAAAACAATATTAAAAAAGAGAAAGTAGTTAAACAAACATTGTTTTGAGTTTATGTTTTCAGTATAATTTGAAGTATATGAAACAAAAGGGAACCAGTGGTAAAGCTTATGCATATATTTGCTGACTTCTTCTGGTCTCCCACTTCCATTGGTAGGCACATTGGAGAAATTGTTGGAGTGTGTTGATCAAGTCAAAGAAGAGCGCATTAGAGAGGTAGGGGCATTATCCCTTCTATTTGTGAGGGAGTACCTAGGAATTAAGAGCATAGTCTCCATGAAGAGGCTTTTTGCATGAAAGTGACTCTTGCATTTAATGTTTTCATACGGAAATATATAGTATCGATTCCTTAGTAGGCCTTAGTATGGTTGGCTTTCATATCTATTTCTCTTGTAGGCAGTTTAGCATTATTGAAAAGAGAGAATTTTGTTAACTAGATCAAGATTTATCATATGGCCAGGATACTTATATCCTATGTCACCATCCAACATATACATGCGTTTTTTTCTTTTACCAGCATATGGATCACTTTTAAGTTTCTAACTCCCGTGTTATATGGTTTGTCAATTATTACTCTAGGTTAGCCTGTCTAAAAGACTTGCATCCTACGATGTTATATACTAGAACATTTCTGTGAGAGAAGAGGCTATCAATTTTTTTTTGAAGCCTATTGCTCTTGAACCACTGGTTCCCCTGCCTAGTCAAAGAAAAAGATATTGAAGTCTCACCTTTGTGCGTCACTTTATAAACAATTTGATGACAACTGAAATTCTGATTGCAATATGAACACAATGGTTAGACTTTTAGGACATACCAGAAAGGTTATATTCCATTTTTTGCGCAACTTTCCCTTTCAAACGAATAATTCATTTTTGTGAGCATATGTAATTCGTGTCTGAACTTTGAAGCAGGGAGGAGACTAGTGTGATAGTTGGAGATTAATTGTCGTTGGATATGTTTGAATTTGTTGATTACGGAGAATATATTGTGCTTTTGTCAAACTTAGTTGTTGATTCGGAAGTTCTATAGTCTACTTCTACAATTCAACATCTCTTGACATTTTTGGAGTTTGTTTTACCTTTTTTAATATGATCTCCTTTCCAACTTATATCTTTTTGGTTTTTTCTTATTGATATGATCTTCTTGTTTTATCTTCTATGACATTGGCCTGACTCTATGGGATTAATTGTTTGAACTTGTACTAATTGAGGTTCTTAATGAATCATGTAAAGGCGTCCAATTAAGTTTTTGCTAGGAAATAAAAAGAGATGAGATCATGAAATTGCACTCCGAATTTATTGTGCCTCGACATTTCACAGCTTGTTGGCTACAGTTATAATACTTGATTGTCTCCTAATTAATGCGAATATTGCAAATGTCTCAACTCCCTTGCCTTTTCTAATTTTTATCTTTTATTTTTATTGACACAGGCCTTGCGAGCAAATGCTGATCAAGCAATCCTAAGCAAGAAATTAGTAATTATTTCCAACTTTTTTAATTCAAGTATTTTCTGATTGCATCTTTATCTTTATTAATGAAAGATTGATGCTTCTATATGTCAAGTGATATTACTAATTGTATAAAACTCATCATTACACTAACCACAGAAAAATGAATGCACTCAAAAAGTGATGCATAAGATATTCATTCACTTCATGATGTAATATTAGACACTGATTACACAAACTTTTGGCCATTGGATGACAGGTTTTGGTACTATAATCAAAGCTTCCGTTTCCACTTTGCTTGATTTGTATGAACTATCACTTCTTACTATTGATATTTACTTGACCAGCAATTTTTCTCCTTATTTTGGGAAATTTGTGATCAATTTTGATGTAGGCTTATGGGATTTTGAATTTATTTATTTACCTTCTTGTTCTTGATTAAATTGTGACCCAACTGTCTTTCAAAAAAAATTTATCCTTCTATATCTTTTTAGGTTATTTAATTTTTTAATCTATCTTGTTTTGAGTTTGAGTGAGTGAGAGACAGATAGAAAGAAAGTAGTTCCAAAGATTCTCATCTATTCTCATGTCAGAAGTAATGACAAATGAACTTAACCATCTGCGTACTGCTTCATTCTTTTTTCCCCATCCATTTCCTCTATCGATGTGATAAAAGCACATTAACTAGACTGGGCACAAATTTACTTTATATATATATATATGCTCGAGATTCATTGTAGGCCTTGAGAGTTTAACTGCTTTTTAATTAGAAATGAGTTACTGGAGTAATTACTTTATTCTAATGAGGGGCTTAAGTTACAAACTTAAATATGTTTTTAAGACTAGATTTTCATTTTTCTTATGATAGGCGCTGCTACGTTCTGATCTTCCATCATATATGGTGCCATTTGCTACTGAAGATCTAACATTTAAGAAACCAGAGGTTTGTATAATAGCAGCTTTTATCGCATCGCTATACATGTGAAGCTATGTCTGTTTGAGGTATCCAAAGCCTCTCATCTAAAGCATATGCATAGCTTTCTTGTTATATAGGATAAGGGTAAATTTTCAAAACAATTAGCAATAGGTCACTGCTATTGCCACAGATGGCGTTGACGTGACGCTATTCGGTCATCTGCTTACCTTTACATAGGCATAGATGCTGCTGCTTTGATTGTTTGTTCTTTTTCCTTTATTTGGGGCAATTTCTGTGCCAGCTTTACTGATATATGCACTTCACTTCTGTGAAGAAATGCTGTTGTGGTTATCTGAAAATATACAGATGTCTCTTTGTTTTTAATTGTTTATGCAATTGAAAACTAAGAATGGGTGAAAGATTATAAGAAGGCACACATACACTTATGCACATGCTTGGAGCATAAAATTCTCTGATGTTTCAAGTCTTTGGAGTGGTACAGGACAATGGGGAGAAATTCACGAGCCTCTTGACTGCCATTAGTGCTTATGCAGAAGGATTCTCGGCTGATAGAATCATTAGAAGAACTTCACATCTGTGGAAAAAGCTTGAAGCTCGGTGAATCATGGTGCAGTCAACTTGTCCGTTGTCCCGATGGGTTGGTAACGTCAGAACGAGTGTACAGGTTTGAGACCCCTAATCCATTTATGTATTATTCCTATTTTAAGACCACTGGATTGAAATTCCTGGAATTTGTTCATTGGAAAATGTCAGTGGCATTTGGAGGGATACGAGAGACATGTGTGATCGTTGTAATTATCTTATAATTGCAGGTAGTAAGAATATGATTCAAGTGGAGCTTCTTAGAAGTTTTGTATGCAAAAAATTCAGGGGTGAATTTAGAGGCATTGCAAGATGTATGAATACATAAATTGAGAATAATGGAAAGTAACTTGAGTATACCTAAAGCAAAGGAACTTCTCTGCATATCATCCAATGCATTTCTATAAAGGTTGGCAATGGATCGGGCAGACACCAAAACAACATCGTTTTGTCAGAATGTTTTTTGCAAGATAGTATTTGATTGCCAGTTTCCTATATCATCTCTTGAGCTTTTCTTCGTCAATTTCATCAAAATGCTTTGATATCTGCTAATTGTCTAAAGAATTGTTCCTTTTTTAGTCATCATTCACTAAATCTACTGCGGATCTCAGAAAGATCCATAGCTTTGTTCTCTTCTTTGATCGCTCTTTTTGGTAAATTAGTAATTTAAATAAATCAACAAAGAGTTATATACAAATTAAGAGATTGTCGAAGAAGCAACTCTCATTCCAATCACAAAAGGAAAAGCCACACCTATGAACATGAGGAACTCTACAACCAAACCAACTGTACATTTCTACCCACCAAGATGACCTTGTAGAAAGGTACACCTTAACCAGATGGACGCAAGGAGGGAGAAAGGGCTCTACCCTATCCTCTGTAGTTTCAGCAAAGAAGACTCCACCACCGTCGAATTGAGCTGAAAGTCGACTCGATGGGGGTGCACCAGCTTCTGTTCTCTGTGATTTTCCGCTTTTAGTCGGGCAATCTTCTAGTCAAGGGTATCCGGGAATTCCTCTACCGGAACTGGTCTGTTGTTCACTGCCATATCTTCCGAGAGAGCAACAGATGCGCGGACTGGTTCGTCGACCTGATAGGTCAGGACGACATTAGAATCACTTATTTTAATGTACGGGTGTTACAGTCTCCTCTTAGAGGATATGTTCGATCAGGTTCTCCTGACTCATTTAGCTTTCAATGTATTTTTTTCCCTTTATGTAAAAAAAAAAAAAAAGAAGACCCCACCTTCTTCAGCAAATTGTAGAGCATAGTTCAGAAGCTTCAACCTATGAAGTGGGTCTCGAAATTCTGGTTTAGTTGAGAAAATGCTTGTCCATTTCCTGCTCTTTTTTATTTCTTGTTACCGTCGGAATGGCTTTGATTTCCAATTATTTACTGTTTTGTTAGTATACTTCAGTTTTAGTTATGATTTTAGATTATGATTAGCAATCATGAAAAGAA
>JANIHY010000209.1:3385513-3396696 GCA_027479065.1 Erythroxylum brevipes
ATTAATTTTGATGACAATCAAATAATAATAATCTTAGAAATGTATGAACTGTTTTAATGAGTTTGTTAAGTATGCAGATAAATGCAAGTAACAATTAGGCAACATAAGACGAAGTTGAAGCGTAAGACAAAGTTGAAGCATAAGACAAAGTCGAAGCATAAGACGAAGTCGCAACATAAGACGAAGTGCAGCGTAAGACGAAGTCACAACATAAGACTAAGCGTAGCGTGAGACGAAATCGTAACATAAGACGAAGCGAAGCATGAGACAAAGAGAAATATAAGACGAAGCGCAACCTGAGACGAAGTGAAACATAAAACGAAGCGCAACATGAGACAAAACGCAACATAAGATGAAGCGAAATAATAGACAAAATATAGTAACAGAAGAAGAGTTATTCCAAATGATACAAAAGGAAGATATACTAGAGCAACAGTCAGTTAATTAGTTTGAGTTAGTTATAGAACTCAACTAATAACTTTTTCTAAAAGATTCAAGAAGCGGTTATCAAGAAGACGATTGGAGACTTAGGCTATAAATATTAATTCAAGTCAAAAAATACATATACTCATATATACACATACAAATACATACAGAGATACAGATAGAGAGTTACTCGTGAACGTTTTGATATTAGCAAAATTTCTGTATTTAGAGTGCAAAAGAAGTTAGTAAACACATCTGTAACGTGAAAGCTCAAAAATACTTTTCTTAGAGAGAAGGGAAGGCTAGAGCCTGGAGAGGCTAGCATAGCTGATAAAGAATACTTGTGTGAAAGACCTGAAGACACTTTATGTGTGAAAGAATACTTGTAAAGTTGAAAGAGTATAGTGAAATCTCATAAATACTCTGGGGACTGAACATGGCCCAAAGTTTGGGGTGAACCAGTGTAAAATCATAGCGTCTATTTTCTAACCCTTATCTTTTTTTTTTGTTAGACGAGTAGATAATATTACTTGCGATTGCATTGCTTATCAACTTTAACAAAGTGTTTTTATAATCATTTGAATTTTTGTAAAGAAATTCAAGAAATCTCAAAAAATTAATATCCTTGAAAAGATTATATAATTCAACACCCCTTCTTATGTAGTTTACATATTATATTGGATTTCTATATTAACAAATGATTTACTTCACTTAGAAAATGAGTTTAGGATGATGTGCTTCGCCTATTACATAACAGATCAATCAAGAACAAGAGTAATCTTAATAGAAGTAAACTCTTTTAAGGAGTGAGACTAAATATATAGTTTATGTTAAGATTTCTCCATCGAGCTTAGGATGCAAATACAAAGTTTTGAACAAAAGGAAGGAGAAGCGTTTCATAAGGCTTGGGAATGATATAAGACTCTACTTAGCCAATGCCCTCATTGTTAGTACTCTTTACAACTAGTGATGCAACATTTTTATGAGAGCTTGACAGTAACATGTCAAATTTTAGTGAATTCTATAAATCAAATGAACTTTTTATACAAAGTTGCCAAAGAAGTGAAGTATATCATAAAAATCTTGACAAAATATGTTGTCTTCTAATTGGTGAGAAGAAAATTTAAGGTATCCTTCTTGCCTAGGAATATGAGACAATCTTGCGCCCCATTAATATTATACAAAATATATAATTAGACATAAATTATAAGGAATATAATTTTTCCATTAATAACTAATTAAATTTTTTTGAAACATAAGTAATAAAGTAGAAACAGTTTTCTATTAGATTGGAACAAGGCTATTGTGCTTCTCCAAATTTCACGCTCTAACTAAATTCTCACTAAATATTGTTGCATGTAAAAATAGTAAATTCATATTGGATAATTTTGAAAACTTTTTCTTTTAATTTTTGAGAAATTGTGGTAGGATAAAGAAGTGTTTAAATAAAGATTTTGCCTCCCAATCATTGAAAAAGTAAAATTCAGAAACTCGCTGTATGACGTTACCATCCTACACACATCCACTGACTTGCAATGATTATTCAAATTTTTTACATCTCAAACAGCTGCGTGTGTGATGGATTGTTGTTACAAAAATAGAATATAAAATAAATACTTATGTAGTGACCGATATTCACAAAACTAAAAAGACCTCAAATCGCATTCATGCCAAGCAGTCAATCTCAAAAGTTCAAATGGAGGGACTTCCTTTTTTAATTTTTTTCTCACCTGCGATCAACCTTTGAATATTTTTAACCGGGACCGATAACCTTTGGACCGTGCTTCAAGAAGCTTTGACCTAAAGCTTGTTGAAGATTCTGAAATGTCCGTTTTGTGGTTTGTCAGTTTTGACATCCATTGGCGAACGGGACTAACATTCCTTGGTGCTGGCAAACTGCTCGATGCCTCACCCGCATCTTTTTCAAGATGCAAGTTCCTAGTTTCTGATGATGAAATATGACTTCTTCTTAATTTATCAGTCATGTGATTTGAGTTCAATCCATGGACCTCATCAACTTCCGCATGATCACATTTTTCAGATTTTCGAGAAATATCAACAGCTTTCCATTCACCTTCTACCTCTTCTGTGTTCAGTTGGGATTTCTCGTTTCCAATACTTGCCGTTGCCCAAGCCATCTGTCCCTCGAATTTAACTTGCATGCTCGACGGATTGCGATCTCTGATTATCTCAGGAGCTGAAAGCTTTTTCTTTGCCTTATCAGATTTGGCTATTTCATTAACATGATCATCCACAGCATCATGTATGTTAGAGACGCTATTACTTGGTTTGTTAAGCTCGAAACAATGAGAATCACTGCCTGCTGAATCCTCATCATCACCCACATCTTGGGGTGCACTTACAGCCTCATTGAGAGGGACAGATTCCATTGAAGCTCGACGTTCTCTTACCATTTTCTTGTTTTTTGAGCTACCAGTTCGTTTAGCTTTAAGAAAGGTCTCTATTTCAAATCCTAATTTCTCCACTACTGTGTTGCTTTCTGCAAAGTCAGGATTTGATTCTAGCTTCATCTGCATCCTTTCGTCAAGCCATGACTCAGATATATGGAGAATCAGTCGATCATCATCAGCCCTTCCAACAGAATCCTTGTCAAATCTATGCTTCAAAGCGTGTACTTCCTGTTCGTAATCTTTTATACCCTTAGCAAACTCATCACAGAGGTCTTCCAACAGTTTCCTTGATTTTCTCTCTGTTTCCATCCCTTTCAAAGCATTAGATAGAGAAGACTTTACCTCAGAAAGCTCCCGAGCTAATCTCCTGTGTAGGCCCTCTGATCTCTTCCTCAGTTTCCTCTCATCTTCTAGCTCAACCCTCAGAGACTGAATCGTAGCATGTAACCGGTCTTGTTCCTTGCTCTTTCGTACTATTTTATCTTCTGCAATTTGCTTCATTAAATCATCTATTTCACGACGATCTGCTTGTTGATCTCGAAGCAGCTCTTTAACCCTCATATGGGTGTGCTCTAACTCTGTTTTCAGCACTTTTATCAATGACATATTAGATGAATGTTGTTCTTCGAGACTCCAAATTCTATTCAGTACTTTAAGCAACTCAGTGGATGTTTTAATATTATAATGTGATTCACCAATCCTCCCCCTGAAGTCCAAGGAGCTGCTAGGGGTGCCTGCCGGATTATAGGTTGCTACCTGTTAAGACAAAAGAGTTTTGAAGGCATTAATAAGCAGGAAAAAGTTTTATTGCATATAATGCATTTGAGAAGCAACTATCACACTACTTCCAAAAGCCCAGGACTAATGAAACAGGATAGAAGACAAGAATAATGCACTGTAGATATCCAAAACTACTTTAAAAGTGCTACCTTATACAAGGATTTCTCCTGTAAAAACAAGCTTCAGGGTGCCAAAATTTACCAGCTATAAAGTCATTCACCCTTTTCACCAAAACGAACTATAGTCATAGTTTTATAGGTTAATTTTCTGAAATGAGGGTGTCAAATTTGAAGGTTATAAGATGGTCAAGATAACGTATAGGCTGCCCGCAGCTTAGACAACTGCGGGGATAACCGTGAAGTGCACCACATCTCTATCAATTGAAAACACAGCTAGTTTTACAGGAAAGTGCTTTATGTATATACAATTATAAAGGTCTTTAGGAGGAAGGTGGAAAGAATGTTAGGGTTTACCTCCATAGAACTATCATAGCTAGCAGGAGATACAGGCTGTAGAGCACGATTGCTTCTTTCAATCGATCGATGATGCTGAATCAATGATGCAGCGATATGTCTTCTGAGATTGTCTGCACTCTCTGGCTGGTTAAAATGTCAAATAAAATTAGGAATACAAAGTATTCTTTAATTTTTCTGGCTAAAATTTTCATTTTTTAATGAGTATTAAAGCTATTTATAGCCGTCTTGTTCAGCAAATAAAGACTGTTTGCTCATAAGGATAATGCGGGAATATGTACAATGTATCTGTGGTTAATGGAGCATTCATGTTATATTATGGAATCACTCCCAAAAGCATAAGAAAGATGTTAAAACAGAAGATCCCACTTAAGACAAGCCATTAAATTTACATGGTCATATAAGCAATCTATGATCATGGTATGTTATTGTAAAAAAGTGAGCAATGTCTGAAGCAAACAACAACAGATTCAATAGATAAGTTTGTAAGCGGAAGCCACTTGTTTCAGATTGTATATGCATTACAGCAGATGACGGACAGATAAATATCTTAACAGTGATAGATAGATTCTGTACTTAATTGAAACCACTAAACCGTGGCTATAAGTTAACAGAAAATCTTCCAAGTTTCGAACAAATCAAAAGATTCTAAATTAAAATAAATTATTGACTATTGCTAATGAAGGACAGGATAAACTGGCAACCCATTATGATCGACAGAAAATGAATCCTATATTTGCTTAGAGGATTAAACATATATTTAAATACCAGATGAATCAATGATTTATCAGAATTTTTCTATTCAATTTCGGATCGATGGAGGAGAGAGAGAATTTCCTCAATCTACGGATATAAATATTAGCATCCCAAGATCACTGATGAGTGGCACATTCTTTAAGGAACTACCGTGTGAACAGGACATTGATCACAATATACCCACCATGGCCATCCTTAACACTAAACCTAACTGGTAATAGACTGGCCATCCTAGGTTAAATGTTAAATAGAACAACATTTCATCACCAAGAGAGATGATGCATTGAATTCCAAGAAAATCCGTAATCAGGCAATCAATCAAAAACCCAGAAACAACGAGAGAAATAATTAGAAAGCCAGCGACCATGTTCTACTAGCACATAAGCATAAGTCTTAATGTGCGTTTGCAACTCTGCATCCATGTAGAACAACACATACCTGGTCAGGAGAGCTCGGACCAGGATCAGCCAAGAAACGGGAGAGGTCAAGGCCCTTCTCCCTACGAACATGGTGATGGTTCTGGTGACGGCGCAGCCTATGATCACTGGCACCACCATTGGAGACATTGTGGTGCATACCGCGGTGCATCTTAGAGAGGAGTAGATAATGCTGGAACTCCCAGAGAGCAGCACCAAGCTTTCTAACAGAAATACAAGAACTAGTAGTGGTGTGGTGGTGGTTTTTGGTGTGAGAATAAGGGACTAGAGGGAAAGAAGGAGCCTTCTTGTTGTTGTAGCAGAAGTCATCAATGATGATAGGGTTCAACAAGGCACTACTACTCCTCCAAAGTCTAACAGGAGTGCAAGCAAATGGGCCCCCTCTTTTCCCTACCAAAACAGTACCCCTCCCCAACTTTTGCCACAAAGTTTCCTGCTTTTGCGCTGCCCCAGCCCCACTTTTCTCTACCCTTTTGCCTTCCATTTTTTTAATTTCTATTCTTTGTTGCTTTTCCTTTTTCAATATCTCTCAAGCTTTGGACTTGGAAATTCCTTTCTTGCTTTTGCTTTCTTGTCCCTGTTTTTGATTTGTGTTTCATTTCTTGCTATTTCAGGGAAGAAGAGGATTTACAAGACCGTTAGCTTTGTGGTCAGAGAGTGAATTGAAGGGAATTCTATAGTTTGGTCTACAAGATGTGTGGGTTTTGAGTAGGGGGCTGCGATCTGCTTTCTGGGGGGGGGAGACAAATAGCAACACAAGAGAGTGCAATCGAAGAAAGGAAGTTGTTGGATTACCTGTCGTGCATTTAGTTGGGTTACCCGCCAAATTGACTAACTGTTGTTGCCGACTCAACCTTAGCGTAAACATAGCCTTTTTACTGCTTGTCGGAAAAAGTTAAAAGGAGTATAAAATCTGATAAATATTCTAATAAAAAACAGCCACAAAATGGATCTTACAAATTCTGTTAACTGTTGTTCCGTTCTAATTCCACTTTATAGTTTATAATGAATTAATTAATTATAATTGGATTTATTCCGATTAACAAAATATGTTTATGAAGAGTTCGATCTTTGCTTTTTGGAGCTAATTCTCTTCTCACATTTTACCATTTAATTTACAATTGTCTTTCATTGACTTTTTACAGTTATTTCTACATTGAATCATTGTAGAGAATATGATCCAATTTTTTAAACGAAAGCTGTATTTCAAGTTATTCTTTTTCTTGACATATTTCAGGTCCTATAAAATAGAAATTGCTGACAGCAAATCGCCAATCATTATGTTGATTTTGAATAGATTTTTCCTAATCAAATTTGAATTAACCACATACAATCATTTATATTATCAAGTATTGCAAATGAGTTTTTGAATTTTTATAACTTACCCAATCACATATTTTCTTTTGAAACTTGAAATCAAGAAATCTGAGTATATGACTCTTCTTGTGCATGGAACATTTTAAACATAAAGAGTGCCTTGAATTTTGGTGAACCGTAAACGGATTATGATCTGACCTAAAAAGAGAAAAAAATAAGATGTCTAGCCTAGTTTTTATATTTTTTGGAATGGCCCGAACCGGTTAGGTATATATATGATATATTCAATTCTCAAGTTTTATGACTTATAACAGCTCATTTTGACATAATAAGATTGGTCTTCTCTTACCCATAGACGTAGGTCACATTGCCTAAACCATGTACATTCATATTATAGAATGGAAAATTAATCATTAAGAGATTTTTACTAATAAATCTTGCAGGAACTTATTAAGAAATCATTAGAAAAGTTTTATTTAAAAAGTCATACCACAAAGCTTACCTTATGTTATGGGTAGATCGAAAAGGGAGACAAAGGACTACGGACAAGATAAAGAGATTTATGAACTTTGTAGGCACCCAGGTGCTTTCTAATCTAGAACTATAAACATTGAAACTCCTTTTTGTTAAATGCAGGTTCTCTTTATAAATTTGAGGTACAATTATAAGCTTGTGCAATATGATCACACTAACTATCAAATGGAAAGATTTAATTAACTGGCATTGCATGAATAAAAGGTGTAAGGAGGAGGACTAACTAATATTTAAGCTATCTCCCAACGATATGATTTATGGAATACCGATTGAAAGGAACCTTACGATTTTTCAAAAGATATCTTCATAGGAACCCTACGATTCAATTCCTAAGAGAATACATAATAACTCATTAATTGATCCGTTTTTACCAAATATTAGATGGATCATGGAAGCTTCAAGCTCTTTTTAGGCTTACTAATAGCTAACAGAGTTCCACTGAGTTGAACATAAGGACGGTTGATCTTCAACAAGTTCAATAAATTAAGTTATTTTATAATGTTATAGGCAAAGACTTAGTCTTCCTTTGCCTTATATTTAATTCCTTATTGAGCGGTGGTTTTCTTAGTTAGTTTTGCTACTGTTGTTTTATAGTATTATAACAACTTTGACTGTTTCATTTCTTTCAATTTAAACTCTTATTTTTATTAATTTAATTTCTCAAAAAAATTTAATTTAAGGGAAGAAGTAATCGATGTCATATAAGTTGCCTAATTTTCATAATCAAATTATACAGCCTAAAAGAAAGAAAAAAAAGGGATCACATATTCATTATCCAAATAAAGTGTACTTACAATTTTTATAACTCATAAGCACAAAATAAGAAGTTGGACATGTGAGAAATATTAAAACAAAGGATTGAAAATAACATATTGTCATCTTTATAGCCTTCGTCTATATATTGTCAGCATACAGTAACATAAAACACAATGAAAAAAAATTGTATAACTAATTGTGTGGTTTGCCTCTAAATTTAAATGTTGTCAACACTATTTACAGGTCACAGAGCGAAGCATTTCAGATCCTAGAGGAGGAACGGCTTGCTAAGAAAAAGAAAAAGAGGACAATCAGGGGTGGACTAATTGATCCAGATTCTTCACTTAAACCTCTCCCATAATAAGGAAGTCTTGAATTCGAGTCACGTTAAAGGAGGGGAAATAGACATGTTCCTATTGATGATCCTCTAGCCCCTGGACAAAGCTCCTTGATCGGATCAATTACGGACACTTCGTTTCCAGCGACAGTGTGGAAGTTGGAGCTACTAGGAAACCTGCGACTGATGGGAACTTGCTGCTGAGCAGGAGGAGCCAGTGATCAATCATCAGCTGATCAATCAAGTATGTGAAGACTCCTTATGCGCAGAAGTGTATATAGGCTACGTAAGAATCTGAGGGATCTTAAAATTTCATATTTACATTCTCTATATTCTTAGAATGAGATCGTAGAAGCTTAGAATTGGTCTGATTAAGTCAGAATATTTAATATAATTAAAAACAGAGTCCTCGAACTGATAAGCCAAGTAAACACATTCAGACTTGACAACCAAGTCTTGTCACCAAAGAGCAAATGTAGATGAGGCGGTTGCTAGATTCTTTTAGGCAAGTGGGTTGAATATTGATGACGTTGTCAATTCCCCCTACTTCAATGAAACGGTCAAAGGAATTGGTTTTTTTTGGAGATGGGTAGAGAGGCTACAAAAACCAAGGTAACTCGTGCGCTGAAGGTGACCCCTTTGATTAATTTGAACATTTGATGCGCGTCCACCGATGCAAAAAGGATTGCCGAAGAAGTCGAGCTTCGCTGGAAAGCTGATAGAAGCCGTATTCCGATTCTTTTGGTTCCCGACTTGGGAGCATTTTAAGATACTCCCTGTGGAAATTTGTTAATCCCTCTCTATTACTATTAAAAAACAGTTAGGAAGGAAAATTAGTATTGTTTGGTTTGGAAGTTGCGCAGTATTGCTAGACTTTTATTTAAGTGTGTATACGAAACTACTTTTATATCTGATCGGGTCGATTATTCTAGAATCAGGTCTAACTTTGGGATGATATGTAAGCCGATTGACCTATTCTTATGAGGTTGAGTCAAACACGACCGAGATGTTAAATTAAACACATCAGGTATTTACTATATAAGATTGTTATCTTCTCATGATGCAGGTATGACTCTCATAACCCTGATTCTCTTTGATCATAAACACGTAAACTTACGACCAAGAGCTAATTTAAGCATCGGAGGGGCAAGTCGGCGATCAACTCCGGTGTGTCTTATTGTTTTTGCAGGTTTTTTCCGATTGAAACTCATTAAAATCATGAATCCAAACAACGACGTCCAGCCCCAGCAAAATCAGATTGAATCAATATCGTTCTAGGCCTTTAATCTGTCTCCAACTAATTAGTTCACTACTTAACCTCTTAAGCGAAGGGATGGAGTTGGTAGGCCAGGTTTTTATTTCATTTACTTTGTATTTTAAGAAGTTCAATTAGTTAGAATTGTTTGTATTTAATTCTGATCGGATTGGAGATTCATACACGAAGGAAATTCGAACTCGCGATTTCACTTAAATTAAAAGAGTTCTTTATCAATTCACCTGCGCCCAAAAGTTTTCTTTTGTTTTCTTTGGTTCAAAAGTTGGACATCATTTTGACTAAATGCCAAAAAGCTAGCACCATCAAGCTCCACTATAAACATGTTGCCACCATCACCCCAACTTCACTTTCTTATGTAGTTAGTGGTAAAGATTGCCTCCTGACAGCAACCTCCATTCCCATAATAAAGATACTCATGTTCTCGTTATTGTCGGCTTTATTTCCTTCTTTATACAATTCCATTCCTTTTGTCTATCCTTTTCCTTTCTAGCTACTTTGCCTACATTTTATGAAGTTTCTCAAGTTTGAGAAGTATATCTTACATTCACTAAATCTCTCTAGAAATTAAAAAAAAAAACAGTAATAATACTTTTATATATTTAAAAATATTCCTATTATTTTAAATTATTTTAAATTTTTTTATGATATTTGGTTATGTCGGATTTTGGTAAGGTTGGGCGCTCCTGCTTGGATCCATAAGATTAGCTGATTCTGGTTCAAAGATACCTGCAAAACAATAAAGGCACACCAAGGATTGATTTCCGGTAGACCCCTCCGACGTTCAAGTCAATCTCTTGGGAGAATTTTGGTGGTTGTTATGCAAAGAAAATAGGATTTTTCGAAATCGTACATTTTTCATGATGAGGTAATGAATTTATATGGTTAATACATGTAGGAATTAGGTCAATCTCAAGGGATAGGCCGATTGACCTATGCGTCGTTCTACGTCTGGACTTAGGCCTAGCACGACCGACCCAATCAATATTATATTTTTAAAAATATATGATATTATGGAACTCCTGTGATGAGTTACGGTTGAGAAAACTTGCATGTGGTCACAATCGATGATATAGGGTTAATTGTCGAGTCCATCCTTCATCGTTATATAAGATGATATAGGGTTAATTGTCGAGTCCATCCTTCATTGTTATATAAGCATGTTTTGCTCCAGTAAGAGACATGGCAAGCTGGCTAATGTCCTTAAAATCTATTAACCTGCACTCAACTAGCTTCTTGTACCTAATAAAGTATAAATTTTATCATTAGTTTCAAAATCAGAAGGAAACGAGACTTTTTTTGGAAAAGAAATGTAAATAATATTAAACAATAATAAATATTATAAAATAGAAAATAATAATAATAATTAGGAATTTCTAAATTTTACAACCTCCACTTCCATTTAGGACAAAATGTTAAATAAATATGACAATAAAGTGAATTTTGCTTCTTCTTTCTATTTTATCTTATGTCAGCCTTTTTATATATCTTTGTTATAAGGGATGATAGAAGGGTCTAAGTTTGGTCGGACATAGTGTAACACCCAAATATCTCCTGGGAGGATACATGGATGTCACTCAAGACAGGACAAACAACTCAAAACATGTCACACATGCATTTTTACAAACTAAACGTAACACACATATAATACATCTCATAATTTCAGAAACAAATCCAAAGAAT
>JANIHY010000209.1:3398463-3409098 GCA_027479065.1 Erythroxylum brevipes
TTAAAATAAAAGTTTATTATTAAAATAAATTAAAACTTTTAATTTATTTTAATAAGTGTCCTATTCGAAGTTTCCAAAATGTTATCAACTTATTGTATTTTTTCTAGAAGCAAAAGATTCAGCAAGGAAGAGTTATGGAGAATTGATGAAGGATTTAACGCTCTTTCCACTTGCGTGACTCCCTTCTTTTGGATTTTGGTTGGTGAAAGGGGCCATAAATTGACAAAGAAGTGGCTGTTGCTATCAGTTTGGCCTTTTTTGTTAATTCCTATATATCTCATTAGTTGTGTGTGTATATATATATATATACGTAAAGGTGAAATTGACTTCTTATTTGTATATACTCTATATATTCACATTCCATTGTATAATATCATTTTAACCTCAGGGAATTTGAAGATTTTGATTTAAATGAATTAAGGAGTTGGAGGTCAATAATATATTCATAGAAAAAGCCTCATTATTAAGGCGTTATCTGCTATCACATATTAATTAAATAAATAAGTATTCCTTAAAAGCATTTAAAAGGCCTACCATTGACTAGTCATCATGTTCACAGGAAGTAGAGGTTCCATCACCTAGCTTATGAATGATTTCATCCTTATTCTTTCCCTAAGTTTGAGGATATGGAACACATTGTCTATTACAAATTACTATTTGATTTTAAACGAAAGAAGTTCTAATCTTTTATTTAGAAACTATGTATCCATTTTCCTTTAAAAGAGTTCTTTATAATCATTGAGAATTCTCCATATTCTCTTCATAAATTGCACCTAGTTAGTGGTATTAATAGGAAAGATCTCAAGTCCTCCTCCCTTAAGTAAATTGGAATGCCCTGATAAGTAGGAGTTTGATTAAAGAATCTTACACTTGTCTTGCATTCAATCCAGTTTAGAATGAGATCTGATCCTCTGGCCTAGGTACTCTGTACCTAGCCGGTGTCAGAGGATCTTAGCGCGTTTAGAATTACACTAGCTCTATAAAAAAATTATGATCTATCTCTTTTCTTTATTGATTGAGACTTTTTAAAGGACTTTGAATATATTTAAAGATGTCATAAGTCCACTAATTGAATGCTTATAGGTTTTCATATCAATGGAATTCCGTTGGACTTAAATATAAATTAGTTATAATCATCATCATTTACTTACGGTGCAGTCATATTGCTCAAAAGACTTGGACTTTAGGCATTAGCGAAGTGTACACAGGGAGAAAAAGTCCATGATCTAATTAAATACAAGTTTTAGAAAAAGACAATCAGGTCATACCAAAGGCGAAAAGACCCATCACACGTCTTGTTCAATGCTCTAAACACTAGATACCTTTTTTGCTTCTACACTTAACAGACAAAACAAAAACAAAAACTACTCTCTTAGGATAAGAACAAATAAAGCAAGTCAAATCCTAACACTTACCGTTGAATAATGTGAAATGATGAAAATTTTATCTTACAAAATAATAGTTTTTTATTGTTTATAATAAGCACACCTCACCATGTATGGTAACTTTTTCACTGGCATGGACATCACTGTTGTCTGTTGACATCCATCATCTTAAGAGAACGGGGCCTATGGCCTACCAAATGTGTCATCATGCCCCATATTTCAACAACGCCCTCCAACAAAATCATGCCTTAGGCTTGTTATCATAATCATCGTGCATATATTGACTTATCTGTTCTTTGTACTTTGGAAGTGTTAGAGTGTTAAAGTGTTAGAGTGAGGGGAAGTGTTAGAGTGTCTCATATTACCTAGACATGAAAATGGTAAAGGATTTATAAGTGGTAAAGGTCAACTATCCAAATAACTAGTTCTGTCAATTATCCAAACAACTAGTTCTAGTTATTTAGACAATAGTTAACCCAAGCTTAATTCTTATTAGTAGACTCTACTCTCCGTCTATATTAAAAAATTCAATAGATATCGCAGAGACACGACCAAAGATGTCACCTTACAAAGAGATGTTTCTGTCACCTTACAAACAGATGTTGAATTATCTGTTCTTTGACCTGAAATCTAAAGGTCGACAAAGATGTCACCTTACTAGGCATCATAATCCACCTTACAAAGAGATGTTTCTGTCACCTTCCAAACAGACGTTGAATTATCTGTTCTTTGACCTGAAATCTAAAGGTCGACAAAGATGACACCGCTTATTAGCCTCTAAATATGACACATGTTTTTAATATAACTGGGTTATCCATCTCTTCTCTTCTCCTTGATATGAGAAATTTCGGTATCAACCACATCTTTAGAGAAATAACTATCATCTTCGTCGTGTTATTATCTTATAGCTATACATATCTAAAGACATACTTCCCCATCTCCTACCTTTATGATTAAGTTCTTATTATGGAAATATATAATAACTTCAGCAATAGTTAGGAAAGGTCCTCCAAAGATCAAGAAAGCCTTTAAATCAACCCCCATATAAAAGTTCACAAAATCAATAGCAATGATCAACTTGTAAAGCTTAACCAAAATGTCTTTTATAATGCCCTTTGGATATTTAGTAGGCCTATCCACTAATTGGTTACTCATCTAGGTTCACCTAACTGTAACTTTTATAATGTTCTTAGGCAAGTTTTGAACAATACACAGAAACGCCTTTCCAGGAAACGTGGGGCAATTAAATCAGTTTCGGGAACAACCCCAATTTCATCGTCACCTGTTGCCGTGCAGCAATTGACAGGTCCCATAGAGAAGCATTTCAGATCCTAGAGGAGGAACGGCTTGCTAATTAAGAAAAAGAAAAAGAGTCATCGAAATGAGAAGCAAGTAAACACATTCAGACTTGACAACGAAGACTTGTCACCAAAGAAGACGTAGATGAGGCGGTTGCTAGGTTCTTTGACGCAAGCGGGTTGAATATTGATGACGTTGTCTTGGCCACATACAGGCTATTAAGAAACAGTTTAGGAAGATTAGTATTGCTTGGTTTGGAAGTTGCGCAGTATTGCTAGACTTTTATTGAAGTGTGTATATGAAACTACTTTCATATCGTTCTAGGCCTTTAATCTTTCTCCAGTGTCATTTCATGATGTCAATATCATGAGCTTACTGTATTCTTATTGCTCAACAAGTTGTCACAAGTTGCATAGTTAGTGCCATTGAATACAGGAATAAAAGTTGGCAATCGTGAATATCCTTTAGTGGATATAAAGCGTGACAATTGACAATAGTTCATAATTGTCACAAGCTTATTTAGTTATAAATTTTCTACCAAAATCTTTACGTACGTTAGCTTACTACAATCCCTCCACTATTCTTCAGCTCACTTGCATGGAGAAGTAAAAATGAAAACAGAGACAAGGAAACTATATATATATATTGTTTTCACTCACGTTCAAAAGTTTTCTTTTGTTTTCTTTAGTTCAAAAGTTGGACATCATCACCCCAACTTCACTTTCTTATGTAGTTATAGTGGCAAGATTGCCTCCTGAGTCCTGACAGCGACCTCCATTCCCATAATAAAGATACTCATGTTCTCGTTCTTATGTAGTTATAGTGGTAACATTGCCCCCTGACAGCAACCTCCATTCCCATAATAAAGGTACTCATGTTCTGGTTATTGTCGGCTTTATTTCCTTCTTTATATAATTCCGTTCCTTTTGTCTATCCCTTTCCTTTCTAGCTACTTCGCTTACACTTTATGAAGTCTCTCAGGTTTGAGAAGTATATCTTACATTCACTAAATCTCTTTAGAAATAAAAAAAAAGTAATAATACTTTTATATATTTAAAAATATTCCTATTATTTTAAATTATTTTAAAATTTTTATGATATTATATTTAAAAAAAATGATAATATGGAACTCCTATGATGAGCTTTTTTTTTTGAACGGTAACTAAAGCGCTCAGCGTGTATTATTAGAATCTGTTATTAAAACGTCATACAAAAAAGATGGAGGGCATACCCCCCACTCAAAATCAAACATAGAATTAGCCGCCTTAGCTATGGTATGAGCGACCTGATTCGCTGGCTTTCTAACAAACGCAAAGGAGATAAAAGAGAGCTCTTGAATAAGAGCCTTACAATCATTTATAATCATGGAAAAATATGAAGACAAACTATGCGTAGATGTCAAAAATTGGGTAACCACCTGATAGTCCGTTTCCACACATATTGGGAAAAAAGCTAACGATTTGATCCAGCTCAAGGCTTCCCGAAAGCAGAGCGCTTCGCCTACTTGTGGATCTCCCCAACCTGAAATTGTCATCAATTTTTCAGCACAATTTTGCCCTTGAGAGTTTTTTAATAATCATGCCAAGACCATAGTACTCATTCTTCAACAAAGCCACATCAACGTTACATTTAAAATGAGATGGGGTTGGGGCCTCCCAACAAGCTGGAAAGGAAAAAGGTCTTGATGAGAGACCAACATATGAAGCTTTTGCTGTCTTCCATTCTGTCAACGCCGTCCTTGCTTGACTAAGGATAAACCTACGAGGATAAGTACGCGATTCCCACGCTACTTCATTACGATAAAGCCATAGACTCCATACAAGCATAAATATCTCATCCTGTTGTGATTGTGGGTAAGACGTGATGACACCCGGAAGCCATTCATTCAAAGAGGAATTAATTTGCCAGCCCAAGTTCGATAACAGCCACATTGATTGAGCAAATTCGCAGGTATAAAAAAAATGAAATGTTGTTTCCATATCCTTAACGCAAATGGGACATATGTCGTCTACAAGCATGTGGCGTCCTCTTAAGGTGGCCCTACAAGGAAGTATGTTACGTATAATGCACCAAATGAGGATTTGAACTTTACCAAGAACTTGAACCTTCCAAATTTTATCCCACGGGAAGTCCTCAACTCGAAAGTTTTCATTTGTCATCTCCATGCCGAGTCTGTAACCTTCTTTGACCTGGTACTCACCTTTCCTATTTTTTGTCCATACCCAATCATCCATAATACTCGATAAAGCCAACGGAATTTGTAAAATAAGGTCTGCATCGTGTCGGATAAAAGTATTTCGGATCAAAGGTTCATTCCATCGACGATCAATCATAAGATCAGCAACCGTATTCAAATTCCGATCTTCTAACAATTCCGTCTGAATAGTAAGGTCTCCATCATCCATTAGCCAGGAATCCCGCCATATATTGATAGTAACTCCATCCCCAACGCGCTTTCGACATCCCTGTAATAAAATGGGTTGTGCTTTACATAAACTTCTGCAAATCTGACTTGGATTCTTGCCTATAGATGCTGAAAGAAATTCAAAATTTGGGAAGTATCTAGCCTTCAGGATTTTTGCGGCAAAGGAATTGGGGTATTTAAGCAACCTCCATCCTTGTTTGGCTAATAAAGCAAGATTAAACTGTCGCAGGTCACGATATCCTAATCCTCCAAAAACCTTTGGAATTGCGAATCGTTTCCACTGAAGCCACTTGATACCATTGTTATCTTGGCCTCCATTGTGCCAAAAGAAGCTATTCATTAAACTTTCCAATTCCTTACATATATCAATAGATAATAGAAAGAGGGACATGATGTAGTTTGACATAGCTTGTGCCATTGTTCTCAATAAAACATCCTTACCTGCTTTTGATAGCAATTTGGCCTTCCAACCTTGCAACCTCCGAGTTAATTTTTCCACCACATAATGAAACACCTGTTTTTTATTTCTTCCGATAACAGTTGGCATTCCCAAGTAACTGTGATGACTTTCCTATTCATTAAAACCCAAAATCTGGCAAACCGAGCTTCTGATTGTCTCTTCTGTATTAGGGGTAAAAGAAACCCCTGATTTTGAGAGGTTAATTTTTTGCCCCGAAGCGGTCTCATATATGTATAGACACTCTTTCAGGTTGAAAGCTTCTTCTCTTGTAGCGAGCGTAAAAAGTGTTGTCGGCGAAAAAAAGGTGAGATACCGGAATGGCTCCTCTTGTGACTAGAGCACCGTGGATACGCCTTTATGTTTGATAATGAGATAGAATGGTCGACAAACCTTCTGCATATATTATAAAAAGATATGGTGAAAGGGGATCTCCTTGTCAGAGACCCCTACCTGGAATTAAAGGACCATACTCTTCAGCTCCACGGATAAAAGAATAGGATACAAACATGACTATCCTCATAATTCTGGTAACCCATAACTCAGCAAAACCCAACTTCAACATAATTGCTCTCAAATATGCCCATTCAATTCTGTCATATGCTTTGCTCATGTCCATTTTAAGGCAAGAAAACCTCGGTGACCTTGAGTTCTCCTTCTAAGGGAGTGAAATAATTCATACGCCACAATTATGTTATATGTAATCAGTCGGTTTGGAATAAACGCACTTTGGGTATCAGCAATAACCTGCGGCAAAATGTGTTTTAGTCTATTAGCCATCACCTTACAAACAACCCGATCGGTGACATTGCTTAGCGAGATAGGACGCAGATTAGCAATTGACTCTGGAATTTTCTTTTTAGGAATAAGAATCAAATTAGTTTGGTTCTGTCTTGGCATCGGATCGCTTCCATTCAGGCACTTCAAACATGCATTAGTGACATCCATTCCTACTATATCCTAAAATGTTTGAAAAAAGCCTGGATTAAGACCATCAGGTCCTGGGGAATTTTGTGGATGCATGGAGAAAAGTGCTTGTCGTACCTCCTCCCCAGTATAAGGAGCCAATAACAGTTCATTATGTAGAGGCGTAACTTTAGGTTCCACATACTGTAACAAAGGACCTGGATCACCATTGGAAGAGGAAAAAAGATCTTGGTAATAATTCAGTATCAACTTCGATAATCCTGATTCCCAATCAACCCATTCTCCATTAACATTCTAAAGGTGAGAAATTTGATTCTTACGGTGTTTGTGTGACGCCATCACATGAAAAAATTTAGTATTTGAATCTCTCTCTGCTAACCAATGCTGCTTTGATCGTTGTTTCCAATATACTTCATGTTCTAGTAGCATATCCCCATATTGTTTTTCAGTGGAACGCAGTAAATCCATATCCAGAATAGGTTGGCTTCTCAAGAAAGTCAATTCACGTTTTACCCTGTGAAGACTGCTGTGGAATTTCTGATTATGAGATTGTGCCCAAGATTGTAAATGCTGGGAGCAACTAGTGAGTCGATCTTGAAGACCCAAAATGACCCTCTATCCATCATTTACATATCTGCTGTTTACAATCACCCTTGAGGATCCATTTGGATTCAAAACGAAATCTCTTCTGCACATAACGCTTCATATTAACACCTAGGGACAGAAAGATGGGGAGGTGATCTGAGAACGCTGATTGTAGGACGTAAATAGTGGCCATTGGAAACATGGAGGACCAAGATGTTGTCCCCATCGAGCGATCTAGACGCTCCCACACTAATGCGCCTCCATCCCTACAATTTTCCCAGGTGAAGCATGGACCCTCAAAACCCAAGTCACGAAGATGGCAGTCAGATAAAGCAGAACGAAAACCCTCCATCAATGAGTTAGGATGATAGAGATTCCTTGTTTCTCTGATAAGAACATAATATCATTGAAATCCCCTATAACGCACCAAGGTAACGTAGACTGAGAGGCAAGTGTTCAAAGCAGGTCCCATCCTTGACGCCTACGACTGCGCTCTGGAAAACCATAAAATCCTATTAAACACCAGCGATTCATGCCTTCAATCATAACTTCAATATCGATATGGTGAATAGAGTAACTGATTAAACGAACCATATTTTGTTCCTTCCACATTAGTGTTAAGCCTCCACTCATACCCACTGGATCAACAGTAAAAAATCCACTAAAATCCAAAGTTGTTTTAATCCGTGAAATCCATTCTTTTTTTATTTTTGTTTCCATAAGAAAAATAAAATTGGGCTTCTTATCCGATACAATATTTTTTTAAACCCGAACTGTACGTGGGTTCTCAAGCCCCCGACAGTTCCAACTTAATGTACTCATAATTCTTGGTGGGCCTGGAAATCAGAACCCACCATCTTCAAGTTTTTTGTCACGTTTGTGTTTCCCTCCAATGGCATTTCCATATGCATAAACTCTCGTGAATCTGCTGTTATCTTTTGCACTCTCCTTCTTTTAAAATCCGTAATCATAACAGAGTTCGTGATCATCTGACAAGGAAATGTTAGATTCTCGGGGGTGATTGTTTTCTGCTTATTATGAGGCTGATATCGTGCTTCATTACTACGTGATCCACTACCTATCTCAAATCCAGCAGATATATTATCCTTTGGAAACCCATGAAATGCGGCATCATCAGTGGAATCTCCGAAATTAGTGCGTCCCCCTCGCTGTTGGTCAGCCTGCAACGGACTGACTGGAACTCCGATCTCCCTTTTCGTCATGAAGTCATTCTCCGATCGCAGCCATTTGGCTCCTATCTATGTTTGATGCTTTGAATATGCTTTTAGCCAACTACCATATGCAAACTTATCTTTCGGGAACATCGGGTAGTCATAAAGGAGTTTACAAATTTTATTTGTGTGTCCCACTTTACCACAGAAATAACAGAAAGTGTTCAGTCTTTCATACTTAAAGTCCAAGCATATTTGCTCTCCTCCAGACCGCTTAATGAACAGTTTGCGTTTCAATGGGCTGTGTATGTCAACGGCCACCTTGATACACATGAAGTCCCGCCATATGCATGTATAGTTATGTGTATCGGATTCACTATACTTTCCAAGGTAGTTTCCTGCATCCCTAGTCACTCTCTCCGACACAAAACCGGCTGGAATGTTATGGATTTGAACCCAGAAAAACAGCTTCACCAACTCGATTTGACGAGGATTTTCATGGGATTGTAATACATGCAACAGAAGAGGTTAATTGTCAAGTTATGCAACAGAAGAGGTTAATTGTAATACATCCTGTGATGAGCTATGGTTGGGAAAACTTGCATGTGGTCACAATCGATGATATAGGGTTAATTGTCAAGTCCATCCTTCATCGTTATATAAACATGTTTTGCTCCAGTAAGAGATATGCCAAGCTCGCTAAAATCCTTAAAATCTATTAATCTGCACTCGACTAGGTTCTTGTACCTAATAAAGTATAAACTTTATCATTAGTTTCAAAATCAGAAGGAAACATGACTTTTTTGGAAAAGAAATGTAAATAATATTAAACAATAATAAATATTATAAAATAGAAAATAATAATAATTAGACTTTCTAAATTTTACAACCTCCACTTCCGTTTAGGCAAAAATGTTAAATAAAATAAAGTGACTTTTGCTTCTTCCTTCTATTTTATCTTATGTCAGCTCTTTTTATTTATCTTTGGTATAAGGGATGATAGAAGGGTCTAAGTTTGGTCCCACATAGAATTAATAGGTTTAGTTTGAGTTAATCAAACTAATTTTCAAAGTCAAAATTGGATTGTTTAAGGTTTTAAGGTTGGACTTAAATTTGGGTTTTTGTTTGAACTTCTTGTCGGGTTTCTAAATCTCAAGCATAAACATCTTTTATACATAGAATAATGTCATTTTATATGAATAGTTATTTAGAAACTTATCAAAGCTCATTTGAATTTAAATTCGGGCTAATTTGTTAAACTTGATTCAATTCAAGCTGCCTAAAACTTAACTAAGTTCAAGCTTAAGTTTAAAGCTTTATTTTGAAGTTCACCTGTTTCAATCTATTGTCATCTCTATATGTGAATTTTGTTACTCATATTAATTATGTTATTTTAGTGTTAAGAATCTCTAGGATAGATTGGCCTAATCCAAATTTAAGAGTTGAAGCAAACTTTGACAAGTTTTCGATTAAAATTGGAATTGAATTCATTGAGTTTAAACTTATCTATTTAACATAAGGCCTTTGAGCAAGTACTCATCCATGGCTAGTTGGCTAGTTGGAGAATGCTTGGAAGTAGGATTAGGAGAAAAGGCTCGAATTGAGCTCAAAATTAACAATTAAAGTTCGATTCGATTAGGATTTAGCTTAGATTGAACTCGAGCTCAGAGCTTAATATAAAAGAATTTAGGTTTGGAACGGACTTCTAACTCCAAATATAAGACTCAAACCTAAGTTTCTACTTGCCTTTGAATAAAAAACATAGGCTTGTAGTTTAAGAAAGAAAAAATCTCAAAATTTTAAATTCTCAAAATAATTCCTTTCTATTAAATTTTTAAAAAATATCATACGTGAATTAAACAAATGTCATTGACATGACATTCAATTAAGCTTTTAAACCCAATATGAATCTATTAAACTTATCACAATTTAATAATTTAATGTAATTATAATAAACTATTAGTTTAAATTGAATTTAATTAGTTCGATTCTAATTTGAAAACTATATTTAATCATCATCTACGCAACCTTTGATTGATTCACATGTGATATTTATGTCACATATATTCATCTTTATTTTAAGTGGAGTGAGCTTTTTTTAATTCAAAATTGTAATAAAATATTTTTAAATTTTCTAAAGATTAATGATTTTTTAAAAAATTTCTTAAAATCACATGAGAAATTCATTTTTTAATCTTCCATTCGATGGACTAACATTTTTTAGACAAACTAAAGTTTGATTAAATACGAGTCCCTTTTCTTGAAATTCGGATTGCATTTTAAACTAAATTCAAATGTATAAATTAAAATTGAGTTCAAACTTGAGCTTTATAAATTTCAGATTAAAAATTGGTATTTTAAAAGTATATGTGATATACCAAAATC